>PNEQ01022461.1:0-54493 GCA_003012365.1 Medauroidea extradentata
TTCATCATGTTTCGGATGTGCTAGTAGTCACGTCCGCCGCCCTCGAAGGGTTAAGACGCAGTTGGGACAGGTATCTATGACGTAGTGTCGGCGGTTTTCCCACTATGAGCCACCCGGGCTTTGAGTCATCGGCCAGCCCTCAAGGTGTTACGAAACAGCCGCCGACCACTGGCCTCCAGGAACATGGCACGCAACAATACCATGGGCTATGTAACTAAGTATTAAAAAAACTTCCAGTTAACTATTTTTGTATATTAAAAAATTGCATAATTTTCAACTTTTTCTTGCACTTTTGTGGTTTTTTTTTTAAATTGAAAATATTACGTGTGAACTTCTAAATGCTTTGTTGCGTAGCTCACGGAATGTCAGTTAATCGTGAATTATTTCATTATGTAAGTGAAATGGTTTTTACTATTTGCATTGCAGCTTAACATGCACATATTGACTTTGACGCACAGCTATGAGAAAACTATGCCATATAAAATTATTTCGTAAGAGGAAACTGTACTCTCAAGTGCCGTCTACAAAACTAACACTATTCCATAAAAATATAACATTATAATTTTATCGCACATGAAATTGAACACCTATAAGGGCGCCATCAACCTGCCCGTTAGAGGCTTAGAAGTGGCGAAGCCATAAGGGCGACGTTGAAGCGCGAATAAAATGTGGCACCGCCACAGAACCAAGCGCTGAACTCACGTGCAAGATTACAGCCGATCCATTTTTACTATGGAACTTCAAGCGGTGATCATGTAATTATATTGGTAGAAAGTCTGTATCAAAGTAAAGTTCATTGCATGATTCTAGTTTCGCATACGTCAGGTTAGTACTCGGGTAGATGCAGGGCATTGAAGTTTAGTTTACTCCAGAAGTAACACGAATTTGGCATGTCTGTACCTATTGCCAACCCTCCAAGTTCTGGCACTGCAAGCGTGTTCAGGAAGTTTTGGGTATAGGGTGCCCACAAAAACGTGATGACTTTTTAATGCACATTTTACTCTAATACGTAAAACTTGTTCCTGCCCTTTACGTTAGATATTGAAGGCAATGAAAATGAGCGCGCAGTGTTTAATCGTTGCAAGCCAACGTAACTTGGGCCTTCAGTTGTTACAACACGGAATATATTTAATTCGCACAGTAATACATTTTGGCTGTGTGCTTGCTTAGACCTACGGTCACACCATACTACAATGTAGTTATTTTTACCATGTTCAGCTTTATGGAGATTTTACACTAGTCCCGAACGAGTTCAGTTCACATTCTATTCTCGTTATAAGTAGGGACCCTTGTTTTTCGCGAAAAGAATTTTGCCCCAGTTTGTTTCAGTGTCTTACGTACACTACTGCAATTCTGCTGCATGGTTATTGGCAGCGTGTCTAAGTGAAGAAACGTATCTCATTTGACTGAGCCAATTACAATAACGTTCCTGCAACATCACACGTCTGTGATTTGACGGTAGAATCCCTGGGCTCGTGAGAGTTAAAATATCCAATCACTGACCACGAAGCAGAACTGCAGACGTGCACGTAAGGCACCGAAACAAAGTGGGGCCAAATTCTTTTCGCGAAAAACAAGGGTCCCTAGTTATAAGCTTATGTAAACTAGTTTTATACGTAGCTTTTTTAGAAGTAGAAATGTTTGATGTCGTATCATGATCAATGAGAGAGAGAGAGAGAGAGAGAGAGAGAGAGAGAGAGGGTAATAGTAAAAGCTATAGTAAATCAATGCTGATACTTATTTATACTAATTATACATACTACTAGTAGTTGTTTGAGTGAAGCACCTTTCTGCATTGAAATTTTGTAATTTATGTTACAACATAATTTTATGATCATGTTACTATCTCCATAGGAAAGTCAAAAATATTTTCAAATTGTATTCCTTATGCCTTAGACATTATTACTATCCTGCACCTCAATTACGAAAGAAATAACCATACTAGTTTAAATACTTCCTTTTTTGTAGCTGCTATTGGTTCTCGTGAGAAAAATATTAAAAGTGTATTTATAAAAATGGACGGAGTTATGAGTAAACAGACCAACGCCAATTATTAGCAATGAGTAAAGCATGCTACAATTTCTTCAGATTTAAAACAATCTTACAAAATGAGTTTTATTCCAATAAAGCAAATAATTATGACAACATGATATATGAATTAAATACTTTTTTGCATTAGTGTTTCAAAAGCCGATAAATGTTTTATACAACTTATGGTTGTTACTTGGTCTGTTTATGCGTAACACAGAACTTAAAATGTGTTGATACGTTAACTGTGCCCTGGATCACAACTTCAAGCGTAAAATAACTTACAGCGCATGCACCCAAACTCGCAGGTGCGTCTGGCCGTGTTTGTGTACTTTGCGACTTAGGCCCATCTTGAGCGCTCCACCTGCGCCCCGTACTCGCGCCCGAATTTCCGCGCCTCCCATTGGTCGGCGCACCCCGACCCCGGCACGCCGTTGGTGTACGCGGCCCGAAGATGGGCGTGTTTCGTGAGATTAAGGTGGAGAAGAGAACTTGGAAGGAGGGTGGTGAGAGGGGGAAAGAACGCTCGAGGAATTCCGAAGACGTAGCCCCGAGGTGAAAATCGTACGAGGAATGTTTCTCCTGTTTACCGGAAGGCCAGAGAAAAAAAAAAAAAAACTGAAAAAAAAAAAGAGTACAAGAGAGGAGGAAAGAAGGCCAGGCAGAGAAATATAGGAAACACTACAGCCCGAAATTCCGTGTCACAGAGCAAGTAAAGTAGAGAGGCGACACTCCCATGCATTGAGTCGAGTCACTAAATTGAGCAGGAAAAGGTTATTTGGTCGCAAATGTAGTACCAACCAAATATAACTACTTGATGAAATAATTTTCCATGATCTCTCATTTATTTCAAACAAATGCAAATAACTCGAATATTTTTTAACTAAATGCTTTGAAAAAATTTGAGACTGTCTACAGTTAAATGATACACAATTTCGCCAGAGTGTTTTTTTTTTTTTTAATAATGTACCGTTTGCTAAGAAAAAATTATTTTGCTTCATTTTGGCTTATTTTGACTACAAAATATGTGACATTTCAGGGACAAAAATAAGAAATTCAGTTTGGTGTATAGCAACAGAAAAATTTAGACACAAACGATGATATAGAAGTATTATAACTGTAAGAATGAATTTTTGAACATGTACTAATTTGCGTTAAACAAATATTTTCGAAACCACTGCAAAACTAAAGAGCGAGGCCTTAAAACCGAGGTTGACTACACTGCAGTTACGATTTGGCATCAGGGTTGGAGATTACAGGCTAGCATTTTTGGCTTTGGTGATGGGGAGGGGGCGATTGGGTTTGATGTTACCAAAGTTATTTTGTAGGATAAGGTTTTTTATTTAAAATTGTGGGGCATACTGAAATTGAGAAATTGTTTCATTTACCACCTGTTTTTTTTAATTATGTGTAGGAAAATGACACTTCCAAAATTACATAAATTATTCTCTTATATTTTCGTGCTGTACAAAACTTGTATCATCCCATGGAGTGACATTGTATTGCTTCTATATAAATTGAATATACGACAGATATCACACTGCAGCGTTTAAAGAAAAATAATTCGAACTTAAAACCTAAGGAACATATTTTCGTATGACGATAAAGAAGTAAATAAAAAGTATGGAAAAACAAGAAACGTGACATTACAAACCGGTAAAAATACATTGCGAAAATTATATAAACATCAAAATTGAGTGTAATTATATACAACACAAACGATTAAAATAAAAAAACTACTAATAACATCTTGAAAAGCAACAGTTACAAATAAAACATATTTTCCAACGACAAAACCAAATATTCTCGTCGTAGTACGTTTTCCGTCCTTAAACATGCTTAGCCAAATTACAGTGATGATTTTACTCACTCGCCCATTTAACAATAAATTAACACAGTTTACAAAAAAAATAATAAAATGAGGTATGCGACATAAAATTTACGGTACAAATACCGTCGTAACACGACCATAAAATCCGGTCATTTCCGAAAATATTTTTTACGCCACGTTTGACAAATTTAGTAGCGCATTAGGGAAATATTGTAGCATGTTTTGTGCAGCAGCGAACCCCAAGTTACGATTTTTCGGCGTTATTTTGTTCACACAACACGCGGCGTAAATATGGTGGCGTGAAACAGCGTGGTTAACAGGAAAAGGAAGGACAAGCTACCAACTGTGCGACGAAATATTATCGAGCAAAGCTAATTAAGAGCCACTGAGTAATTATCATTCAATGCCTCAGGTAACTTCTTCTCAAACATGTAATCATGTTAAGTTTCAGTATAATAGTTCTATTAGATTAAAATTTCTAAATACCTGTAATGTTGAATTTGATGTCTCATGTTGGCAACGGCTGTGCGACCAAAGTAATTACTGACCTAAAGCGCCCTATTGTGTGAGGCCCCTCTTCCGTTTCGCATCAACTGTTTCCTTCTTTTGAATTTATTCCCACAAAGCAAGTAAATATAGATATGCCACTTCCATGCGTTGAGCCGAGTTCTTATTCCCAAGCAAGAAAAGTGAACACGTCTCACATATATGGCCAATATAAGAACGTAAAATCTCATGCTAGTTAAGAAAGAAATGTTTAGGTTTCGCGCATTGGCCCACCTGTTAATGACGGCAAAGTTTGATTACGCCGTTAGGTGCTAGAGCGTGCTAGTGTTGAATTGATGTTGGCTGTTATTAAGGGCGATGCCAAATCTATAGTATTTGTGAAAGTCTTCCTTGTGATATTTTATAATATTTGGGTACACTAGAAAGTCCTACGCCGGGGGCCAGGTTCGATGTTGAACACGCGCCCTTGACCACACGTCTATCGGAACTGACATATGTTGAATGTTTAACATACACTAAATATAAAAATCATTTACATTGCAGCTGCAAAACCAAAATATTTCATAATAGTTTTACATATTACTTAAAATTTTGAACTTCAAATTTTTTTTAGCAAGTCGGTAACAAATTTTGTCATGATGTAATAACACACACGTTTTCAAAAGAACACTCCATGAATAGTTCGTTACAGCAGGGCAACAACATTTTTCAACGATCGTGTGAAGCCACTTAATATAGGTCATTGGGGATAAAGTGAACACCAAAAATTTAACCTTTGAAAAATATCACTAGCCGTTGCTTTATACAATTCCACATTAACTCTAGTAGCTTTACTACATGTGTGGTTGGCAGCGAAATTACGCAATATAGTTCCGTGTATTTTCTTATTTAAATACAACAATTTTGAAATAAAAGCAACATAAATTGACATTACTGTATTGTATACAATTAATAAAACTTTTTCTAAACAAACTGTATGGGTTTGTACTGATTGTGCAATTTATCTCAGACGCGCAACGTTTAAGTGATGTGTCCAAAGAGGTTAGAAAAGTCCAATCGCTAGGCGTTACGTGCGGAAAAAAACGAAATGGCTGAAAATAGAACTTGAGCAGGGCTTTTTTGAGTGCTCACTTTATCCCGAACCGCCTATAGTATATTTATAAACAGTTATAAGTTACAAAAAAATTCTGTTACTTCAGGCGTCTCTACAGTATTACGGATACGTAAATGTAGTGGATTGTAACATTAGTTAATTATATATATATATATATATAATTAACTGATGTGTGTATATATATATAAGCAATAACTACTTTATTTAGTTTCTGGTGTGTTGGTAAAACGGCTGCGATGTGAATGAAGCGGCTTGTGAAGTCGCACTGAAATCTATTGTAAAGGTTAATTATTCTGCAGGTTAGAAAGAAAATGTTATTTCTTATGGGAGAGTTTGGCACAGGGAAAATTTCTGCTACTAGTTTCGCTGCTATGCGGTAACAAGTCTAATAAAATACGAAACTACAGTAAAATAAAATTTAACTAGGCTTGTCAAAGAGAGAAGTAAATTAATTTAACATTAAATGTAAAAAACAAACCAATTTTGCTGTTAAAATTATCAACTTCATGTAACTTAAAATTCAAGGAAGCTCTGTTATTGGTTATATTACACTTTCAGCAATACCAACGCTTTAGCGGCAGAAAATTTCCCTGTGCCAAACTTTTAGCATAGATCTTAACAACCTGTAGTAGAATAACCTTACTATTGTCCAGCGATGGTTGATAATCAGCACACCTAGCGGCCAGAGGACAAACTAAGGTGTTGCGGGAAGTTTGGAAGTGGGCAGGTAGTTATCTGATATTTAATCCAAGTGGATGTCTGGATTTTGTGATGTTGGTGTGCCTGTTTCTGATATTTTTGCGATACGTATTTTTCTAATCTTAAACTACAGGAGGCATCACAAACTGTTTGGCAGTTTTGTTTGAAATGGTTTTAGCCGAGATATCTAATTTTTTTCAAGACAATAAATTATACGATTTCGACTAACAAGTCGATTAACAAAAACTTCGTTCATTATATAATTATCAAAAAACCAGACGTCAGAACATTTGTTGATGGGGTACTGTGCGTTGAAATATCTGTGCATATCTTACAGTAAAATAGTTTTCCCTCCAGTTTTCGTGAAATGTTACCTCTATGTTTGTGAATTTTTCTGGGTAGTGATATATATATATATATATATATATATATATATATATATATATATATATATATATATATATAGAGCCTATATATAAGGGGAAATAAAGGTCCCGCACATGTTCGGGACATATAGCTGCTTTTTTTTTACAGTGTAGTATTTATTAGTATCTTATGAGTACTCCACATCCATGTGAGCAGTAAACGTTAATGATTACCGTTTCATAAATAAGTGACAGCGCATATTTTTTACAAATAACTTTTTATTCTTATTTGAATTTTAATAATACATTTGTACTTATTTTATGCGAAAAAAAATAGGTTCCTCTAAAAACATTTTTTTGTTAGTGGATTGTTAAGGGGCAGCCGTGATCGATGTGCAAGACTTCTCGCTTCCCACCTAAGTGATCTGGGTTTTTTCTTCGGCGAGCTCAGTCCCGGATTTATTTATTTTTTTGCATGTGGGAAACGTGGCGGACGCTGTCATTCGCCAGCGGGTTTTATTAGGGTACTCCCGGTTCCTCCGCCTCTCTCATTCCGCCGCTACTCCACACTCATTTATCTCAACTCATCCATTCTTCGGGCTGGAGGGCGACAGGAATGTCTCGCTAGTTAAGTAGCCGGCCCAACCTTCGTCCCGACCTTCTCTCATACACACATATAGTGCTTTTAGTGCTTTTAAAGTAAAATGCCAGACTGGACTTAACTTGGACTGAATTAAACATGGAACGAACTTAAAAGTGAAAGGGGACTGAAATGTGTTTGTAGTAAAATTTTCGATCCAGATTGACATGTAAATATGGACTGAATCCGTGTCTAAGAGACATTTCTTTGTGAAACATTGAAGTACGGAACAAATGACTGCCAGAAAAGGACGACGGAAATACTTGTTTGGTATTTCGTTCGAATTTATTCATCGAAATATTTATTTTGATTTATCTGGTACTTCCCAGTATTTTTTACAACATTAAACAGTTTAATTTAGCTAGCCCAGGACTATTCTAACCTCTTACATAACCAAAGAAACGATCCAATATGGCGACCGCTTGGTTTTCTTTCAGTTCAGTCCGATGGGTGTTCTAAGTAAACGTTTCAATTCGGATTCTACGGTCCAGTACACTTCGCCGACTGGACTAGATTATTCACTCCACTCCTACTTCAGTCCAGCAGGAACGTGTTTAAAGTACAGTTTGAATCAAGGTTCTTAAGTCCACTCCTAAGTCAATCCGGACTCAGTTATTAATACTCTAAACGTAGCATGTGACTCTGCCTGTGTGGGAACACGTAGAACAAGATGTGGATTATAAATAGTTTGTGTAAATTATAGCGAGGGTAGTTGCATAGCAACTTTTGGATCAGTAATTTGAAAAAGGAATTTGGGGGGAGGGGTGTTTATACAGGACAAAGTCCTTAAATACCATGCCTAAACCTTTTAGATTTTGGAGTAACATAGTACGATGAATATTCAATGTGTCCTACACTGCAAGCACTAGATGGTGTTTATGAGGTACATAAACAGTCAGGCGATAAGGTCTATACTAGTTCGTGTGTCAGCAATCGTGCCGCCTTTAAGCGCGGCGAGCGAAAACGACATGCAGTGTTTCGATCTTTGGGCTTTTTCCGATATGAATTTAAGAGGTGGCCCTGTTTTTTATTTGCGGAAAGTGCATAGTAAAGCTTAGCGCACGCTTCTCAATTTTCGTTTTACGATTCCGGTTGATATTTTTTACGTTACAGCAGTCTGAAAAAGCCGTTTTATAACTACTTTACGGCTAATGAATATGGGAGAAAAATTTTAGGGCAAACACCTTTAGGTCAGGAAAAACTCTTAGGACAAGAGATTACAGGGAAAACGCCTTTAGGTTAAATACCTGTGTGAGGAAATGTTTCAGGGAAACTGTCTTTTGTGCAAATGACTTTAGGGCAAGCAGCGGTGCAGAAAACAATGTTAGGGCGAATGCCTTGAGGGCAAACGACTATAGGGCAAACACCTTTAGGTTAAACGCTTCTGTAAGGAAAAGTTTTAGGGCAAACTCCTTTAGGACAAACGCCTTATTGGTGTGTTGTATCGAAAAAATATATGTGTTTAAGAGCAGACACTTTTAGGGCAAACAACTAACTCCAATTTATATTTATAGGAGTTTTTTAAGGAGGTTACTTAGAGTAGAAGGTCGGCTTTATCGCCCCTTCTGAGCCTGAAGAGTGACAACAGACGGTCGTCGAAGCTGCGGTCGTATGTGTGATTCATCGCTCGGTTGTTCAACCCCCACAAGCTCGGGCAGTATGTGGTGTGTCACTTAAACGTCAGTCACCTGATCTCGGGTGGACGAAGCCTTGTGTTTGCAGGAAACGTGACCGGAGGTCAAGACTAGAAGGGGGTCGTGTTCGATGGTGACACCTCCCACCTGCGACATTGGCGGAAATGACACTCCTTCCGTGATGATGACACAGCCGGGGAGGTCCATATGCTCCGGAACAACCCCTCTTTACATCTCTACACGCTATGGAAGCAAAAAACCCTGGGTCCTAAACGGATGGGGTATGAACAGTGTTGCAGTGTGTTAGGAGAAAGTTTTTTTTAATATACAGGATGTCCCAAAAGACCCGCATCATAGGGGAACTTGTTACGGTAGTATGAAACAAATCATAAAATGTGCTCGATATGAGTGCCTGAAAGCTCAAAACACAGCTGCAGGCGATATTTCATGTTTCGTAGAATGTTTTGTCGTTTTGTCGTTCAGGGTACTTCTCATTGAAATGTGTTGCCACATCTCTCTGGGAGTATCCCTCGCGTCTACTGAGCAGGATAATCTCGACACGTTCCTCCGTAGTTAGCATGGTTCACCTGCAACATGAAGAAAACACCTGCACATACATTGTCTATGATGCGGGACTTTTGGGACATTCTGTATACTAAACCACGTACGTTCGATATTGTTACAAGTTTAGCAGAATTTACCTGTGGGCAATTTTCTGAGCTCTTTGGGATAGAGGTCTTATAATTAGAAATAAAAGAGTTTAATTAAGTTATTGATTTACTAGCTCACAAAACTTACAAAAATACACTAAACAACCAAAACTTTCACAGCAGCCTTATTATGGACACAATTACTACTGTGCCACAGAAATGTTAATTAACTTTGACTAAATAGTGAGAATGTTCAACATTAACAGCCCGTAGTGGTGATGGATCACCACGTGCTGCGCAGCACCCCAAGTGCACCACTGCATTCACTTTTGAGGTCTTGGGTTCGACTCCCGTCGCACACCTCCTTGTTTTCCGTAGACCCACAGAAGCAGTCCTTTTGTTTCGCCCAATACTGCACCGAAGGTATGTACCTGCAAGCTCACGGTAGACTCTGACGTCTCGAAGATGTATTCACCAGTCTCTCTCCGCAAGCATAGCACCTTCTTCTTGCACAACCAATAGCGAACCCTGTCCATATCTGTCGATTCGGGGCTTATATGCTCGACTAAACAGTCGGGGAATCACCACATTCCAGGTGTCTAAAATGGACATTGCATCATGCTTCGGACGTGACTTGACCCTCGTAGGCTGGTCTCGAAGGGTTAAAGCACAGTTGAAACATGTCTATGTGACGTAGTTAAGCGGAATTTCCACCACGAGACCGCCCTGCCTGTGAGTCATTTGCTAGACCACCTGGCAATTTCACACAACCTCAAGCCGCACAGCCCGCAGAAACACAGCACGCAACAATATATTCAGCTACGAAAAGAAAACACATTTCAAACTATGCTTCTCTATTTTTCATCCCAAACGCAATATTTAGAAATATGTTTTCGGGCCATCTCAAAATGATTAAAAACGGTTTTTTTAGTCTGCTGACACGTACAATTTACCAACCTGAATTGTAAAACAAAATAGAGAAGCACGCGCTGGACTATACCATGCACTTCCGTAAAAAAACAGTAGGGTTACCGCTTGAAGTCCCATAGTAAAAGGTCAACGACCAAAACCCAGCACGTGTTTACCGCGCCCCGCGCATAAAAGCGCACGATTGCTGATGGACGAGCCAGTCTAGCTTTTATCGCTCCTTTGTTTCCGTAGTTAAAGATCGGCATCCAGCACCTGATGTAAAGGGTTCTTAACATTGCTGTGCACAGAAAATTTTATTTTAAAGAAACGCCAAAAGTATCAAAAATTAGCAAACTTTTAAATTTGTTTTAAATAAAAAAATTTTTGTAATAATTTTTATATGCTTAGAGCCGAAGACAGTGACATGTAGTTTTATGTGATTATTTTTAATTCATTATGTTTACTTATTTTCAAGTTTCGCATGAAGTAAAATTATGCAAATTTTGACTTTGAAACGCCATTATGTGTAAACTGGATAACCTAATTTTTTTTTCGTAAATGGAAAATATACTCTCAAATAACGTCTATAAAAACGATCACTACATCATACAAATATAAAATGGTAATTTTTTTCCCACTAGAACATCCTTAATAGTAATTTCCCACAAATAAAACATTTTCGGTTACATAGTTTTCGTGATCTTTGAATGAACTGTGCAATGGGAGTTCATGACTGGATTTGTTTGTATGGACATACTCCATTGCGAAATAAATGACTGTCACAAGAAAACAAAAAATAAAAATAAGACACGAATACATAAACAGCAGAGTATGCTTTAGTCATCAGGATACATACACAACATGAAATTCCAAAACTGGAATATGGTCAGATAAAATAAGGAACAAACAGAAAAGAAAAGAAATAACCTAAGTTGACATGCGACACAACGATGAGACGAAACAAAAACACAAACAGAATTACAGCAAACACGTCGTTCATACTGACTGTTTGGAAAACTACTGTGTTTTATTTCGTCTCATCGTTTGTGTTGTTTGTTGTTTTTTCTGTTTGTGTCCGACACCTTTGTGCTTTGTTTAGTCTCATCGTTGTGTCGTTTGCTGTAATTCTGTTCGTGTTTTTGTTTCATCTCATCGTTGTGTCGCATGTCAACTTAGGTTTTTTATATGTTTGTTATTTCTTTTATTTTTTGTTTGTTCCTTGTTTTATCTGACCATTCTCCAGTTTTGGAATTTCATGTTGTGTATGTATCCTGATGACTAAAGCATACTCTGCTTTTTATGTTTTCGTGTCTTATTTTTATTTTTGGTTTTCTTGTGACAGTCATTTATTTCGCAATGGAGTATGTCCAAGCAAATAAATCCAGTCATAGTTTTCGTACAAGCGCATGTAAAAGTAGCTATTTAACTATATTCGCTATTTACCCAGAGTAAAAACAATTCTAATGATACGAATGAAATAAGTTAGAGTTTTAAAGTAAATATATTAATCCACAGAATAACACCTTTATGATTTTTTGTAAGAACTGTTTGTACAAAAAATTCTTGCATGTACCTAATTTTTTGCATACCTTCGAATACCTGTTTTCAGAAATCATGTTTACGTGAAATAAAAAGTATCGTTCTGTAACTTAATGCATGTACTTTCACTGAAAATTATTTCACTCGAATCATGTGGATAGTTTTTAATTTTGGTAAGTAACGGAAACAGTCAACTCGCTAATTCGACACGCCCTTGTACGAAAACTAAGCAACGGAATAATATTTTATTTTGTGAAAAATTGATATTAATGTAGTGTATAAGTATTGGAAAGAGTCCGGTATAGTTAAAAAAATTAAGAATTTTTCAGTGCAGAGCCCGTTAAGGGGGAGTGTTAGACAATTGTTTTGTATTTTCAGTTTTTGAGCCATAATATTTATTCAAATTGTATTATCAAAATTTTCTCTTCTACAAAGCATAGAATTTACTGTTGGTAATATGCTTGTTATAAACGATAATGGAATCATTAATTAACTTGTTGAGCAGAATCATTTGCAAGAGAACTATAGGTTACAATGATTGTACGTAACAAATTAACGAAAGATTCCATTACTATCTATGTCAAGCCATATTAGTCATCTTATATCATTGCAAACTATTTAATGTCTGTAGTCCGCCAGTTTTCGTTGGGTGCATGCTGCCGTAACATGCAAATTTAGGGTTATTACATGACGCTATGGGAATACTATGTACGTAAAAAAACTTTCCCAAGATAATAACGTAGTTATTAGAAATGTATGAAAAAACTATAGTGTGGCGTAGGTTCATATTTCTTGTTGTCATAAACAAGGCAAATTACTAAAACATGCGGAGTGTAGGCCTAAACGTGGGTGACTGAGAAAGCGTTGCAGCGTGTTCGTAAATTCGATTTTTATAAGAAACTATTCCACATATGCCCAATGTGTCAATGTACGAAAAGAAAATACACTCGAAACAATGACCTACGAGTCGTTTCAAAGCATCACGTCGATTAGAAAAATCATTTCGGAGCTCCTCAAAATGGCTAAAACAGTTTTTTCAACGTGTTATGTCTGAAAAACTACCTGCGGGATTCGTGTGAAACTACTCGAGGAGCATGCAGTGGACTTTGCTTAAAACTTTTCACCAATAAAAAGATGGGGTCACCACTGAAAGTGTCAGTCAGGCGAGTGATCTACGATACCACTGCATGCCGTTTCAGTGTCTTGCGGTAGAGGCGATACCGCACCAGATGAGTCTATCAACATCGCCCTTGTCGCCGTGCTTCACTCACACAAACACACTTCTAGTAGGCGGGTGCCTTAAGGCCTTGTTACGGAGTTTTGCAGTGATTTCAAAAATATTTTTTTAATTGCTACCTAATACTCATATCGAAATTTCGCTGCACAGTTTTGACGCTTATATATTTTAATTTGTAGCTGAATTTTTTTGTAGAATTATACTGAACGGTTTTTTAGATTTCATTACCGAAAGTACCACGTTTTTCGTCGTGAAAATAAGCAAAAATGAAGGAAATTATTTTTTTTTTTGCTGGCGAATGGTACATTATTAAAAAAACGCGTATACGGTATTGTGTATCGTGTGATTGCACATTGACTCAAATATTTTCAAAACTTTTGGTTAAAAAATATTTGAGTTATTGGCACCAGTCTGAAAAAAACTCGGGAACATGCCCTTTACATCGAGGTCTTCATCGCTGGTGAGGGGTGACATGAGGTGAGTATGGAGCAGCGCAGGAATGAATGGGCAGGGGCAACGGGAGATTCCCGAGAAAACTCGCCGGCCAACGGCAGCGTCCGGCACGATTCCCACTTTGAAAAATCCGGAGACTGAGCCCGCCGGAAAACGAACTCGGATCGCCTTGGTGGGAGGCGAATGGTCTGACCACTAGGCCAGCGTGGCCTCAACATGGGTGACATTTAGACATGATGTAGTCAGGGTTCGTAGGCTACTGCTGTTGCTTTTACGTGGCCGATATCAGATTGAAAAAAATCTTATTATTTACGTACATTGAACAAATGTCTTGTTTATATCATTAGGCTATGCAATGTGCAGCAATTAATTCGAAACACTCAACTTATCAATTATGTAATTTAGGACACAGTTTACTTAATTTAATTTTTTTGTGTATTACTACCACGTCATGCAATTTTAACTAAATGAAGTAAATAATTTATTGTTCTCAAGTTCCTTCAGTGTTTCAGATTACTTTGTTTAGTTTCTATGAATGAAGCATTTAATTTTTGAAAACTGTAAATATGTCACAAAACAATGCATTCAATCGTATAATACTACCTTAATTTAATCAACGTATAATCATGACAACAAAATAAGACACATATCTCAATACACTACACATGATCAATAATAAGCAGGGACGCCTGACTTTCGTGAAAAAGTATTTTACATCAGTTTCTTTTACACCTTGTTATGAACCATGAAACCCTGGTTCTAACACAGCGATCAGTAACTGGGCCACCCGGCCAGGAATTCCAAAATATTAAACATAAGCTGCTGCAAACTACACGGCAGAATTCCCCACTCCAACAGCGGTACGAGTTGCCACACAGGGCGCGATAAAGGGGCGTGTCACTCTACCTACGAGGTCTGTCTGCCCCATATCGTCGCCAGGACCACTTCTCTACCAAGATGCCCCACGACGTCCAGATCTACGACGTGCCGAACGCCGTGGACGTTTCCTAACATCAGCCTCGGCATCATTAACAAGGTGGGACTGTCATCGTCGTAACTTGAAGTACACGCCCCCTGACGTCACCGCAGGGGAAAAGTACTGTGGGAAACAAAGCTTGTATACAAACTTGCTGATTCTGGTTAGTTGTTAATTGTAGAAAGCAAAAAATGTTGCGCATTCATAGATTTGCACGCAAGGGTAAAAAATATTAGATGAAATTTCATGGTTAAGATATGCAAATACATAAGATTAATGTTTACCTGAAAAAACGGCAAATTCCAAACAAATAATCAATTTTCTTGACGTACATCTCATTCGGGACATGTGAAGTCAAACAGCTAAATGAAGGTTATGTTCGGCTGCGGTATCCATGGAGGTAGGAATTGTATCCCACACCTGACTGAAGCTCCGCCTCTTTTCAAGTCGTCCATTGAGTGGCTCATAAGTAATCATAAATGTATGTAACTATTCTTGCCTCCCTCCGTAAAGAACATCGTAAATGTAATGTAATAGTTTGTATATATTGTAAATTAAAGACTTCGAGTCTCACTTATATTGTCAGAATCCCACATTATACAAGTTTATAAAATACTGTACGTTTTACGTAATACTGTACCATTACTAAAAAACTAAGAGAAGGATTATTACGTAAACGTACCAACCTGCAGCTTTGCTTCGTAGTCAACGATTGTATGTTTTTAACTTTCGGTGCCTTCGGACTCTATCCGCTATGTAATGATCACAGACGTGTGACGTCACAGTAACATTGTTTTAATTGGCACAGACAAACAAGTGATGTTTCTAAACAAATATTCTGACAATAACCACGAAGCACAGCTGCAGATATTTACGTAAGGAATTGAAACAAAGTGAAGCAAAAATATTTTCCTGAAAAGAAGGGTCCCTAGCAATAAGGTTGAATTTAATGTTTTCTCATGATACACCAGTCGCCTTAAAAAGCCTGCAATAGTGATAAACCAATTTGATTTGGAGTGTTACACCGAAAACCAGTTCTAAAAGGTAAAAAACTTGGAAATAATACTGTTTTGAGCAAAGTGTATCAATACAATAATGTTAGTCTTTCCCAGAAAAGTGTGGCAATTAATATACATTGGTAGATATTTTTTGAGCGAAAGTACATAGCAAGCTGTTAGAGGTAGCTCAATGTTTATAGTTCACACTGTAAAAGAATCTGATGATTTTGCTCATCAAGTGAATGGAAACATTCCCCAAACTTGTACGGCAAACCTGGTTTCCGGACATGTACTGGCATTTCCACGCTGTACTGTATTCTCCACTCAAGTGACTCGGAAATTTCGCTCGCGCGTTATGTAAGCTACAATTGCCATAGAGGACTTTCACCGATATTTAATGAAAAATTAAGTTTACAGATGTGTAACTTTCCTTTACGTGAGAGGGATAGTTTTACCTTACATGCACAGCTAATTAACTTCAATTACAACTACAGCACATTTACCTACGTTTTTTTTGTGAAATTATAAGTAAAATAAAAAAAAACGGCTATTCTTTATTGGTAAACAGAATTAAGTGCTGTATTATTAGTACAAGTAAATCCGTGTGTTCTTACTTTTTTTTTTCAATTATAGGCAGACTGTACTTCTGTCTATACATTGGTGTATGCTCTTTAGTTTGTAAGGTTTTTGCGACAATAATTATTTTTTAAAACTTAAATGAGAACATATACCAAAAATCTGTCTCGCAGTTTGGTTTAAAATGGTTTTTGCGTGATAGCTAATTTTTTTCAAAGCAAAAAATTATAAAAATTCAATTATCCAGAATTTCGATAGTTACATAATAAGCAAAAAACATAGTATTTACTGTTTAAAAAAATCAGTCAACTTTGAAGGCGACGAATTTAATCAAAATCGCCACGCTGATTTTTGATATCTGCTCTCGTTCAGGCGTTAAATATTAATGTCGCTACAAAAAATATATAAATTAAAGAGCACTGTCTTAACTCAGATATGCCATTTATAAAGTTGTTTATTTTGAATTGTGCCGTGGACACGACCTCTGCCGGCAGCTCAGTCAACGCGTAATAAGGTGTGAACAAACACAATGATACTAGTCGCCACATTGTAACGGGCAAAGTATACCTACCACCACTTCAGCTTGCTGGTGAAGCGTTTTGACAAGTGGAAAATTCCGAGCGGTCTTATTCGTGAGGTGTCGAGAGGGGCGAGGGAGGTGTTTGGTGTTTTTGAACGGCACAGCTGTCGCCGCTATATATGCAGTGACAAGGAACAGCTGCGACGCGATGTTACATCACTGAGGCTGAATTAAGTCCTGTCCGCGCGCTTTCACTGCGCTTGATAAACGGCCGCGTGCCACGAGATGGTATGAGCTTAGAGAACTCCACCTCTTAATATATATTCTCCCCTCCTAGCTCTCGCATACCTTCTCTCTTTATACTAACAAGACACGTATGACCGCCTTACTAGACTGCGAATTTACGTGCGAATAACATTATCCTTGTTTTGTGATAATTCACGTTTTTGGCTTAAACGAGAGCAGATACTACGAATCTGTTTAGTAGTTTTGTTCAAAAGGGATTTTTCCATACTAGCCATTATTTTTTCAAGACATTACACGGTTACGACAGTAACCCAATTTAAAAAAAAAAAATGTCGTTAATTAATTAGTCGGCATGTCGAAAACAAACCAACCTGCTTAAGGTTTTTTATATCTACTCTAGTTTAGGCTTTAGAAATAACTATCGTGAATTGAAAACAATAGAAGCAGGAAAGTATGCGGGAAAGGTTAACTAGAAATGTTAATTGTTTTTGAAAAGCATCCATTTGTACGAGACATGATATGTTTTGTAGACATACAATGCGATTATGTTTTACTGTCATAGTTTTTGTATAATGCCATGTAAAATTTAAAATTCATATAAAACTGTTTTTCTGCGTTTAAGGAACGCCCCTAGTTAATATATTATCACAATTTCAGGAAGATTTATTGATTCTAATTTCTCAAAAAAAAAATGCCTACTACGATAGTGAAACCTTTTTTGAAGCAAAGACAAAAGTCGTATATTTGTTACTATAGTCAAAGTTTTGATACTGGAATATAGATACGGTTATAAAAAAAATAGTATTTCTGAGAAATATTGTAATACACCTCCATTTGCTTATAATGCGTATTGTTCTTCTAAATAAATATTTAATTATAGTAACCCAGGTGTGTCCTTTGTGTATACATATCTGCATTAAAACCCTTTGATATCTTTTTTTCTGTGAGAAAACCGACTAAAAGCGAAGCTTATTTTCGTATTTTCTGTCCCTTGTTCTCTTCTACACTCACAGATATTTCACTATGGTCAATGTCTACCTAGTGTTTCCATCCTCAGTGTCTTCTATACGCGAACACCCCCAGTTGTCGCTACAAGTGCATGTCCGTCAGCAGCTTGCTCAGGTCTCTGCTGTGTAGGGACGCTCCTTAAGGTTCAAGTGCGATAAAATCGTAATTTTATAATTTTATGAAATATTGTTAATTTTGTAGACGAGACTTGTGAGTCCATTATACTCTTACGAAACAATTTAAGCTCCCATAGTTTTCTCATAACGGTGCGACAAAGTCAAAATTTACCTGTTCTGCTGCCATGCAAATAGTGCGAAACCAACTGACCTACACAAACAAAATAATTCACTGTGATATTACAACCCATGAGCTATGGAATAAAGGATTTAAAATGCCATAACGTAACATTTTGAATTTTTTAAAAAATCGCAAACGTACAGGAAAAAATTTGAAAATTCAGCAATTTTTCTTAAATACAAAAATAGTTAATGGGATTTTTAAAAAATGTTTTATTACGTAGCCCGTAATATGTTATTTCACTGTGAATTATTTCACTTTGAATTATTTCACTTACGTAAGTCAATTGGTTTTCATTATTTGCATGGCAGCAGAAAAGCCAATTTTGACCTTGACGCATCGTTATGAGAAAACTATGGCAGTTAAAATCGTTTCGTAAGAGGAAAATGTGCTCACAAGTATCGTCTACAAAACTAAAAATATTTCATAAAAATATTGAACACCCTTAAGGAAAACCAACTGATTTACCGAAATGAAATGATCCAAGTTAAAAACCAGCGTCACGGGCTACGTCAATCTCTATATATAAAAATGAAAGCTGACTGATTGACTGACTGACTGACTGACTGACATATCAAACTACAGCCCAAACCACTGGACCTAGAATCGTGAAATTTTTTGTGGGGGTTCCCTTCAGGTCGTAGGCGAGCACTAAGAAAGGATTTTTCGAAATTCGACCTCTAAGGGGGTGAAAAGGGGTGAAATGTGTTTCCGAAGAAACGTCGATAGAGCTCGAACCCGATGGCCAATCATGGTGATTTTTACTTTGATATGACACTCGTAAAAATGCATATTTGCCAATTTAAAGATTTTTCGAAGTTCAACTTTTAAGGGGCTGAAAAGACCTTAAATATGTTTCCTATCAACTATCGATATCTATCTAACCCTTCGGGATAGAGAGTTGATATTCACTTCAAAATGTTGCTTACGTAGATACCCAAAAAGTAGTTTTAGGTTTTTTTGGAAATTCGACCCCCAGGCAGTAAAAAGGGGCAAAATGTGTTTTTTACGAATCGTCTATATCTTTGAAACACAATTGGCTATCGTCGTGATGTTAACTTTAATTGGTTACTTTTACAAATGTCTATGACAGGACTCAAAATCGTTTCGAAATTCTTTATTTAAAGGGGTGAAAATACGTGAAAAGTGTTTTCGATTATCCCTCCATATCTATCGAATTAATCGAGATATCGAAGTACTCTTTGCTTTAAATTGGTGCTTTTGTAAATATCCCAAGTACCATTTAAAATATATTTTCCGAATTCGGCCCTAAACTGGTTAAAAATGGGGTAATATGAGTTTTCGACTCACATTCTATACATATCGATTCCATAGTTTTTTATATAGAGACGTGATTTTTGTTTAGGATTGATGCTTACTCAAATACCTAAAAAGAATTTCAGGAATTTTCGAAATTCGCCACCTAAGAACGTGAACAGGGGTGAAAAGTGATGAAATGCGTTTTCAATTAATCGTCGATATATCTTGAACCCAGCGGGCTAATGTTGTGTTTTTTACGTCCACGAGATACCAATAAAGTATTCTAAAACGTGATTCAAGGGTTTTTCGAAATTTACTCTCTTAAGTGGTGAAAAGACCTTGAACGTGTTTTAGATAAATCCTCGATATCTATCGAACCCGTCGAGATACACAATTAATTCTTGCTTCAGAATGATGATCACAGAAATTATCGCAAAACGGTTTTCAGATTTTTCAAAATTCGATTTCTCAATACTGTGCAGGGGTGATAAGTGTTTTTTAGTGAATGATCGATTTTGATTCGACTGAACGGGCTAGCGATGTGATTTACACTTCAGTTGGATACTTATACAAATGTCTAAGATGTAATTTTAAATGTTTCTAAATTTGACACTCAAAAGGGTGAAAAAGCACAAAATTTGTTTTCCATCAACCCACGATATCTATCTAACCAGTAGCGATATTGAGGTGTTGTTCGCGTCAGAGTGATGCTTACGTAAATATTTAAAAAAAAAAAATATGTGTGTAATTTTTTTTCTTTATAAGAAACGTGGTTATTAAGAATAAAACTTAGTTGGTCAATAATCAAGCCAGACGATCCGAAAAGCAGGAACGAGCAGCGAGAAACAACTTATACAGGAGTTTCACAACAGTAACCTATCGAGACGTGGTGTTGTACAACCTCTATGAGCCCAGGACATAGATATTTTATTTTTTTCAATAAATTTTATTTTCATTAATTATTTCGGCGTTACGTGACGCAGTTGTTTGTCACTCAGGTCTAAATTCCGGGAGGTTCTGGTCTCGAATTCCGTTAAAAGCTGCGCGCAGACGTTCAATTCTGACACACAAAAACTACAAGGCAGATCGAATTAGTGCAATTTACATGTAGTATTTAAAAGGGGTAAAATTGCAGTTCGCTTCCCACTTAGGTTCCTCTACAATATCAGCTGACATCTTGTCGGTATGCTGACAAAAGTGACTAAGTCATAAATGCTATTTCGTTTAAAAACAGTATTAAATTGTAGATATTAACAAAAATGTGGTATGTTACTATACTGTGACACAACAGTACCAAACGACGAATAGACTTTAAACTTGGGCAATTGTTCGTGAACAACATATACATATTCCTAGCATTTTTATAATTTTATCTCATTTTGACTTTGTCACTTTTGGCAGTAAACCGACGATATATCATCTCACTAATCTCAGGTTTGGGGCTCCAAATACGTTTCCGCGAAACCTTTACCCTCTGAAACTTTGTAATGTCAATAAAGTTAAAGTGAATATTTTGAAAATATATAATTGAGGGCACCGTCACCAATGGTTGTGCACAGGGTAAACAGATGTTTTTCATTCGATTAACCTCTTACCTTAGGTGTTTGTAATTACCCCACAACGTCAAATAGGCAGGGCTATAAATAAGGCTCAGGCGAAGTCGCTGTTAGTGGTAGGGACAAACTTAAGACTGCTTTTCACGTGGACAGCTATAGCTACTTATCCTGCTGCAGAATTAGTTCAACTTGTCGCTTGGACATTCTAACACTTGATGACTGAAGTACCAATCTTGTGTACAAAGAGGTTTTTCAATAATAGTAAATATTATCAGTTACGAATAATACTCGCGAGCAAAGCCGCGGGGGACTGCTAGTATATGTATAAAAACCGAATTGATTTTTCTAAATTTAATAAATATTCGAAAATTTAGCAGTTTTTGAATTTAAAATGGAGTATTTTTTTAGTATATTCGAAACCACTCAATGAGGTTTTATGTATATCTTGATGTTGCCCATGACACTGTTCTTTTACGTGAATAATTTCACTTCGGTAAGTTGGTTGGTTCACCTTTACGGAAATTTATACTTTAACTAGCCGCTAAACAAAACTATGAAAGTTAAATTACAAATTTACAGAGTTAACTTACAAATTTACAAAGGTAAGTTACTGTAATGACACTAATAATAGTCGCAATGTGAAAGAAACCATATTTCACACAAAACATTATTACAAAAATTAAAGTCATCCGTGAACCGCCCTCATGAATGTACGATGTTAAAGCACGCCATGTTTATTTATTTCTACGCTAAACCTCGGAACTTATTCACAATGTGTTCATTCACGAAAAGAAAACACGCTTTAAACTATGCTTCCGTCTTTGTATAAAATGCAGAACGCTTATCAGAAACAGGATTTTGGGGCCCTTCAAAATTGCTATAAACGGCGTTTTTTTTTTTTTTTTTACTTATGAACTGCGCGATATTTTTATAATGAAACGTCAGGGACGGATCTAGGCTTTACCTCGCCCGGGGCAAGAATTGTGATTCCCTCCTCCCCTCATTTATCCACCCCTTTTTTTTCCCATCTGTCCAATCAAACCAACAGTAATAAACGTATCTAGCATACGTTGTTCTGCGCTCGCGTAAATACAATTTAAGTAGAAATACATAAAACGTGTACTTTCTAGCTACCATTAGCAGTGTTTTAAGGCCATGATCTCTCGTTTATTTCAAACAATTGCAAATAACTCAAATACTTTTTAACCAAATGCTTTGAAAAAATTTGAGACTGTGTACAGTCATACGAAACACAATTTAGCCAGAGCGTTTTTTAATGTACCGTTTGCGAGCAAATAATTATTTTGCTTCATTTTGGCTTATTTTCACAACAAAATGTGTACTATTTCGGGGGCAAAAATCTGAAAACCAGTTTTGTGAATTGCAACAGAAGAATTCATATACAAACGTTGATATCGGTGTTAAAACTGCCAAAGGAATTTTTTATATATGAATTAATTTGCGTTACAAAAATATATTCTAAATCACTGCTAAACTAGAGAGCGAGGCCTTACATTCTAATTATAAATACTGTATTTATAACATTGTATCACAGAATATTTAGGAATACAGAAGTGAAGTAGTCGGCAGGAAGGCGAACTCACCGCAGCCAGGCCAATAGGAAACCTGTAGTAACATGCAGGAGCCAAACAGACACGGGGCTGGAGTCTACAGCCTAGGGCAGCCAATAAGCGGCCAAGTTCGCCTATATCAAACGAGCCGCCACGTCATTTCACGTCTGTATTACTATTTAGTCTGTGATTGTATGTAGAGACCCGGCAAATTCGCAGGTTCAATGACCAGCAGGCTGGACTCCACAGTCCTGTATACATGCACTATGTCTTCAGCTACTTGTACATCGTCTGCTGCTCCAGTGAGTGGACAATTGTACAGTTTACAAGGTAGCGTGGCAGTCAGCGAATGTTTGAAAGCAGGTCTGCTGTTGGTTCACAGCCCTCAAGAAGGCGTTTCAGATCAGGTGACCCAACCGAGAAGGTAATTAACGTATACAGGAGTTTGAAATCTAACTACATCTCATAATGAATTCGCAAAATTTCCGGGTCTCTAATTATATGGCGTTGAAGGTTAATAAAAAAAATAAAATTTAGATATTGAATCTTTTTCACACTAATATACATTTAATTCCCAAGTAAAAATGTTCGGCATCACCAGCGCCCCCTTTAACCCGGCAGCGGGGCAGTCTGTTCCCCCCTTCCCCTAGATCCACCACAGGGTCGCTGATTAAAGTCCCATAGAAAATCGAGTGAAAGAAAGCACTGCACGACAGCTTGTCGTGCCGCGAATAGAAGAAATGATATTGTCGAGCGTGGGAAGCTGAACCTTATCACTCCTCTGTCTCCGCGCTTCAAACGGCGAAAATTTCATCCTGTACACAGGCCTCTTAAGGGCTTGGGACCGAGTTTCTCGGCTTTCCAGATAATTATTTTTTTAAATCCATACGAGAATCAATGTCGTAAAATTGCTTTATTATTTTTTTGCAAATTGGTTTTACTATGCAATGTAATTTTTGAGACAAACTGTATGCTGAGTTTAGCTAATTTATCAATTAAAAGGAAATTTCGTTAATTAACTAATTAGCAACTATTTTGCAGTCTCCTGGCTCGACAAAACTAGAGTATGCAGTTTAAATCAGTCATAACAAAGTTACGAAGCGATTTTACGATATCGGCTCCCATTTATGTTTTAAAAAATAATTGTCGTTAAATGAGAAGAAAATCGGGCCAATGCCCTTAATACTTGTACCGATACCGTTATGACACTGATTCCATCGACATTGCTGCTAGTGACTTTCTGGAATGAAGTGATTCACGACGAATTCACATACCATGGGTATAACAGTGCTTTTTTTTTTGTGACAAAAAAATGTTGCAACAATTTGTTTCAATTCCCTACGTGCACATATGAAGCTCAACTTCATAATCAGCGACTGGATGCGTTTAACTCTTTGCGTTTCGGGGCCCTACCTTCAAATCACAGACGTGTGGTGTCGCAGTAATGTTGTTCTGGTTGGTGCAGTCAAATGAGCCACGCCTCTGCCCTATTATATTCTGTCAATAACCACGAACCAGAGTTGCAGCTGTGCACGTAAGGCATTCGAACAAGTTGTTGCCTAATTATTTTCACCAAAAGTCACTACCTCTAGCCATGGGCTACTTCAAGATATGAATAACAAACTATCTTGAGCTTTTTGTTGTGTGTTTTCAAGAATATTCTGCAGTTCAGGAAAATTATTTTAAATTTCAGCTAATATTTTAAAAATACAAAGCAGTTGTTTATGTTTACATTTCTTAAAGTAAGCCGATGAAATATAATTGTATTACTTCTGGCGAGTCAGTACATTCACATACGCGCAGCATACTGTCATTTCACAATTTTTTAAAAAAATTTTATTACAAATTATAGTACTACGAGTACTCATTACATTAGCAATACACTGCTCCGAAATACACGAACACTGTGTACATTCAACCAAAATTCATGCATACATAATTAGTGTCTGTAGTTACAGTAAACATTTTTTTCGGCAGTGAAGTACACAGAGACAATTACTGTAAAACGTGATACTTTGGCGAGGCTGGCATTGCTATACGTCGAACACTCTGCTAGTGAATACAAATTTAATTTGTTCATTCATGTAGTTGGAAATTGGATGGTTCGCCAGACCGACCCAGTCAACTGTCCGTCCCGACATTTTTCTCGATAGAAATAGGTCTACACGTGATCCAACTGTCGGGTCTAACAAATGGTATCACCACGATTGTGCGGTCGTATCAGAGAATGTGTAGAGCCCTTAAGGGTGTTCAAGTGCGATAAATCCATAATTTTATATCTTTATGAAATAGTGTTAGTCTTGTAGACGATATTTGTGAGTACAGTTACCTCTTACGAAACAATTTAAAAATCATATATTTCTCGTAACGGTGCGACAAAGTCAAAATTTGCTTGTTCTGCTGCCATGCAAATAGTGAAAACGAACTGACCTACTTGAACAAAATAATTCACTGTGATTTTACATCCCATGAGCTATGTAATAAAAGAACCTAACATAATATTTTGAATATTAAAAAAAAATCGCAAAAGTACAGGAAAAAAGTTGAAATTTCAGAAAATTTTAAAATACAAAAATAGTTCAAGGGTTTTTTGAAAATATTTTATTACGTATCCCATAGTATGCTATTTCAATGTGAGTAATTTCACTTGCTTAAATCAATTGGTTTTCAGTATTTGCATGTCAGCAGAACATGTCAATTTTTACTTTGACGCACCGTTATGAGAAAGCTACGCCAGATAGAATAGTTTCGTAAAAGGAAATTGCACTCACTAGTATCGTCTACAAAACTAACAATATTTCATAAAGATATAACAATATGATTTTATCGCACTTTAACACCCTTAAGGAACACGGGCCTATGTACGCTGTTTTTTCGAGTTTAATTTTTAAAATCTTGATAGGTAGCAGATATTTCAAAATTTTTATATATAACTATTAGAAATTGTTTGTACTCTGTAGTCAGATTTATTCAAAACAATAGGTTCTATAATATTGGCTAGTTATCTGTCTAATGAAATTTTGTTAATGTCAATGATTAGCCAAAATTGTAAATACTTACTATTTAGAAAAAATTTTATTTTTGAAAATGAAAACTACATTGTGCAAAGTGTTTATTACATTTTTGTGTAATGGTTTTGCGATATCTGCTCCTTTCAGGATTTAAAAAATAAACTCGCAAAAAATAGCATAAGGTTTAAGGCTGATTCAGTGTGGAATTCAAATTTTTATATTTGTGCGAAATAATGTTAATTTTGTAGATGTTAATAGCGGCTGGAATTTCCTTTAATTTAACATTTTTGGCTATACACATAACGTCTTGTCTGATGTTAAAATGTGAATTGTTGTGGGAGCATACAGCTAACATAAACCAACAGACTTACAAAATTAAAATTATTTACTCTGAAATTAGATGTCACGGAATACATGATAAAATATATAAAATCGTAAAATAATGTATTTTTGCAATTCTAATAAATCACTGAAAATAAAGGATCATATATGTCGAAAATTAATGACAAATTTCATTTATACTGTGTCGATCAAATATTTTGAATTCAGTAAATACCTACGGGCGTTCCTCCTGATTGCAACGACATCACATTTATAGCCAACTGCTGACTCGTCATGTATATCGGTAGTAACAAGTGCACATATCCTCTTCTATGACGTGAAGAGCTGACATGGCGAGGTCTCGAGTTACGCTATAATAGCTGACAGTAGCGTGACCGGTCTTCCTGAACGCCCGAGGACGACTGAATAAGAAATGTGAGAGCGGCTCAAATGTTGACTCGAAGCACTCTGTTGTTAGCCTGGAGTGTTCGTGAGACATACTTATCCCATAAAGCTATTGAAAGCGATATTGCTAATGTAACGATTTTAATGAACGCTTGAACGGCCTTAAGTTTACAGGTTAATATTTATGCCGTTTTTGAGAGTTTAATTTTTTAAATTTTGAAAGAGAGTACATACACAAAACCGTTACAAAGAAATGTTGAAAATGTTTTGTACTATGTAACCAATTTTTTTTAAAAACATAAGTTTCAGTAATTGTGTCTAATATCAACTTAATTAAATTTTATTCAAGTCAATGATTAGCCAAAATTATAAAAATTTACATTTCCAAAACAATGCGGTTACATAGTACAAACAATTCCCAACATTTCTGTGCACGTGTTATGCGATAACTACTCCCTTAAACAGTTTTAAAAATAAAACTTACTAAAATAACATATGGCCTTCCCACATGAACGAAAGGGATCGCCCCTCTTCGCAGGGGACAATTGTCCGCAAACACACCAACACTTGGGAGGTGTTTACCACGGAGGGTTTCTGAGAACTGAGTTTCCCTCCTGATTGGCCGATCAACTCGCTGGTCAGCCGCTGGCAACCATAAATCTCACCAGAGTTTGTTTGCGCTGCAAGTGTCCGCGAGAGGTCAGGCTGAGCAATTTATCTCTCCCGCGCACGCACGTGTCCCACTTGGGCCGATATCTTCAACTTGGTGGGTCGCGAGGCCATGAAGTACGTCGGCTGCATCCGAGAGCGAGAGCTGAAAGAAACTCAGGCGCTTCGCGTTTACAAAGTTAAATTCAACATTGAAATGAATTACTTAAAACAGATACTGTCCATAAACGGCTTTATAACACGTACACCACGCGAATAGATATCTAAATTGGAGACGAAAATGTAGGGGCAAATGTTGTATGATGACATGAGTAGATATAATATGTAGGTTCTAGGACAGTAAACGTTTTAAGACTTTTATTTTTATTTTCGAGTAAATTTTTCTCTCCTAATTCGGAAGCCTCGCTCGGAGAAAAATTGTACTAAAAAAAAAAAAAAAAATAATAGTTTTAAATAAGTTGCTTGTCCTAGAATCTACAAATTATATCTACTTATATGTTATGTACACAATGTGGCAACACAGCAGGGAGTAAGTCCCCTCATCTCAAACAGATATCTTACTTGTCTTACTGCTACTATTTTGACCATAATATTATAGGCATAGGTTTAAATCCCGAGCACTCCAAACATACTTCTACATTTACTCAGTGCAGCATAAAGTACATAAAATCGTACTAAATTTTGAGTAACATTTTCGTCTCTAATATAGCCCAGGATACGCGCTGTGTTCTTATTACACAGCCGTTCCTGGATAGATTGTATAAGTTTCTTGCACGGTCTATGAAGGTAGAGGTCTTGACACTGAGCGCTGGTAGGAATGTATTAGAAGAATTGTCTTGTTTTGTATTTGGCTTAGCTTAAAATGTGAAGTTGCTATCGGAATTGCCTGTATTATATTGTTGCGTGTCGACCGGGCAGCAGACACATTATATCATGCTGGGTGGTCAGCCCTGTGAGTCAACCAGTGATGTCATGGGTTTTCGCAGCTATGTCGCATCTCCCGAGAGACGTCACTGGGTTTCCCCGATGACGCCAGTGTGAATACGTGACTATCAACAAGTACGACCGAGGTAATGTCTATTTTTAGACTTCAGGTCACCAATTTCATCAGCCATTGACGTCATTGAAGGGGCCGTATAAAAGCATCGGAACTGTGCAACATGAGTCAGTCAGTATTGCAGAGTCTAGTATTGCAGAGTCTTGTGCGGAGTCGGGAGGTGAGAAAGTGAAAGGTATTGCAGAGTCTTGTGGAGTCGTGACGAGTCAGTCAGGAAGTCTGCCTCGAAGTGATAGTCGTGTGGAGTCTTGACGAGTCAGTGAGTCTGGAGTTTGAAGTCTGAAGAGGGGCAGCGCTCTTAGGGGCGGTGTTGCCACTGGGACGACGATGGACGTCGTGAGAAGTGACGGGCCGAGAGGCGACGCTGGCGGCGGCGCAGATTTTAAGGACCAAGCGCCTTGGGGGCGGTAACACGACGGCGTCGAAGCTGATGTAACATCGGTGGAGCTGACGAGGTGTGGCGCCTCGAGGAAGCCAACACGGCGTCGGTAGTCGGTGTCGAGTCTGAGTAACATCAGCACCCTGCAGAAGGGACAGACAACACTAAGGTGTTGTGTGTCGGCACGACTGAGCTGACGAGGTATGGCGTCTCGAGGATGGCAGCACGACGGCAGTGGTCGGTGTCGAGGCTGTGTGACACCAGCGAGCTGCAGGAAGGATGAACAACACTTGTGGTGTTGTGTTGGAGTGCTGCAGAGGTGGCGAGCTGTGGAGAACAACACTGACGGTGTTGTGTCGAGGAGGGCAGTAACTGGTGACTTGAGGAGACTGTCTACCTGGTTATTCAAGAGAAGAAGTGCTTCGAGAGTTCGCTATTGGTCCTGCTCGGAGGAGGTGTTAAGCTTATGCAGAGAGGCTGGTGAGGGAATCTTGGTGATGTCAGGAAGACATCTTGGTGATGTCAGGAAGATGTCTTGGTGACGTCGGAGTCTACTGCGAAGCTACAGGCTACCTTCGGAACAGTGTTTGACGAACCAAGAGGACTGCTGCGGCAGGCTGACGGATGAAGAAGAGGTGTGCGACGGGAGTCGAACAGAAAACTTCAAAAGTGAAGACAGTGGTGCACTCTGGGTGATGCACTGTACATGGTGAGCCATCCTCCCTTAGGACTGTTAAGATTGTGCATTGTCATTTGAGTAACTGTTGATTTGATATATGACAGGATTTTGTGATTTGTAGTGTTTAATTAATTAATGGTAAATATTTTTGTGCTTTAATTGTCTAAGTTAATTAAGGTTCTGTGGCACAGTACTAATTGTGTGCGTAATTAATTGTGTTGTGAGAGTTATAGTTGATTACTGTTTTGTGTGTTTCATAGCTTTGTGAGTTATTAAATCCAGTACTTGATTTAACTTTTTTATTTATAATTATAAGACCTCTATCCCAAAAGAACTCATGGGAGTTGCCTACATGAAAAGTTTCGTGTCTCAAACTTGTAATAATATAGAAGAAAAAAATTGAAATGTAATTTTGTATTGGAACACTTTTTTTCAACAGTAAAATTTAGGTTTTTAATATTTTACATGTAGACACACATTGCAATGATTCTAAAATTTTGTAGGGCAGGAAATAATAGATGTCGACAAATATGTTTACTAAAACAATAGTACATAATTTTTTTTTTCAGACGACACAAATAAACAGTTTCACACATGCCAATGCATTTATGGACAAGAAACATATAACTAATATATCAGCTTACCATGTTAACATAATTTTATATTTACAATTGCAAAAATTTTAACGCCGCCAGATGTAAACAAGACAAATCTTCCACTAAATGACTACTAGCGCTCGGCGACAAAAAGGGGGCAACTTTCTCTTGCTGGACAGTATAGGCAGTGTCAAGACCTCTTCCTCTTAGACCGTGGTTTCTTGACGTAGGAATGACATGAAATTGTAGATGTTTAAAACAATTATTATATTCAAACAGCTAGCAGTGCCGCAGGTGAACCAACCTGCAGAATCCAAATATACTTGTTTCATGGCATTGCAGTGTGTTCAATAGGCCTAAATACTTCAGCGAAAATTTAATTTATGAATGCCATTGTTGAGTATTTTACATATTATAAGTGTATATCTGAAAATTTCGCTTAGTTTCCAGAAAACATACCAAAATACAATCAGTTGTTCGCTCATTTGACATGTTCCACTGACCTAATGGAGAACACTTTTAGCCCATAATTAAATTTGTTCGGTAGAGTGACAGATCACACGTAAAGCAACCAAATATATAAATGAAATCGCATAAAGACTTCTGAGTAATACAGTCACAGGCGGTGCTCGAGTATCTGAAGATCAGTGTAGTCTAATGTGTCACCTAATAATAATGTGGGTTTCACATTTCTATATTGATGAGATGTATTTATGAAGCTACTGTTAATGTAATGTCATGAGGTAAGGTAAGTTAATTGGTGAATTTTATATCTCGTCGACAGCGAAGTATTTAGAAACGGTGAGACACAACTTGATGCAATGACAGGAATCGGGAAAGGAGTCGGCCATAGTCTTTGTTAAGTAACCATCCCAGCATTCGCCTAAAGTGATTTCGGGATACCGTGTAGTGCCACAAAATCATACGTCCTAAAAACCTGGAAAAATTTGGTTCTTAAACAGTCTCAAGGCTCTCGCCTGAACTGCGCTGCATCATTTTTGAAGAAAGTATTTTTACGTTTTGTCGGATTTCAATCCATGGTCATACGATACGTCCTAATGCAATTAAACTCAATCAAATATTTCAAAATTTATTATAATTAATTGAATTTAACCTTATATCCTTTCAATTAATGATATTCAATAAAGATTAAAACGACTAATTAATAGATTATCACACAGTCTTCAACCAGATGAAGTAAATATTAAGAAATGCAGCTATTTTAAAATTATGATCTCATCTTGCACAACACAAGAATAATTGATTCAACCAAACTTGTGTTATTTCTGTGTATTTTAAGAAGACAGAATTCGCAGTTTTCCTAACTTCCTTAGGTTTCATATGTAGAGTTTAAATAGCATGCTAATTGCCAATGCTTGTCTGAAAACCTCTGCACTTCGGTGTAGTCACGTCTATGAAAATATAATGTAACATCTTTTTGTTATCTGTAGGTGAATCACCGACAAGAAGGGGTGATATGAGGAGAGGAGAAGGAACAGGACGCAAGTGGTGGAGAGAACACTGTCAACACAAGAAAACCAGCTGGCCAACATCAACGCACACGCCCCGTTTTCCACATGTGAAAATCTGGAGTCGAACCTGGAACATTGGGTTGGGAGACGAGCAGCGTGATAACTACACCGCCACAGCCCTCATCAGCACCAAAAAACTGGACCGAGTCTTCAGATATATTATATAAAAAAAAATATTTTATTTGAAAAAAAAAATTAAAATGGTCGTCAACTAAGTGCAATGGGAAAAAATATGTGACAGAATCACCTTGCTCCGTCTACTAGCAGCGAAAAGCAATGACAGAGGTGTTGATATCTCCGTATATGCGGGCCGAGAGCGGGTTCTCTGCCGTTCTGAGTTATTATCGCAATCTACGATCAGGTGCGGTTAATCGGGAGCGTGTTTATAAATATCCGCGCAAATCCCACCCACCCCCTTTCAGTACACTACATTGCCACCGTTCATGTTGCCAAGTCCTCGCCCCCTCTCCCTTACCCAACTCCAGGCCTGCATTTACATTAGACCACACCCGGAAGTTTTACAGTTGTTTTGAAAATATGTATATATTAATGAAACATTTTTTTCATATCGTAGAATCAATACAAATTTTTGTCACAAAATATCAAAATTTGTACATTAATATTTTTGTGGCAATATACCTAATTGGTTGTTCAGATTTTTTTTTTCACTCAAAGTATTACCTATATAAAATTAAGTTTCCTGACTGACACGCTCCTCACCCACTCACCCATCAAAACACAGCCCAAACCGCTGGACCTAAAACCTAGAAATTTTGAGGGAAGCTTTCCCGTGACCCGTAGGCACCCACAAATAAGGGATTTTTTTTCGAAATTCGATAACTAAGGGGATGGAAAGGGGTGAAAAATGTTTTCAAAGAATCCCTGATATCTCATAAACCGGGAAAGCTATAATAATTTTTTAACTTCGTAATATTGCCCAAATAAATGCATATTTGCGAATTTTTCGATTTTTGGAATTCGAAAATTAAGGGGGTGAAAAGCCGTAAAATATGTTTTTCATTAATCCGTGATTTCTCCTAAACCATTTCAGATAGTGAGGTGATTTATTTTATAAAATGATGCTTAAGTAAATACCTAAAACGTGTTTTTAGAATTTTTCGAAATTCGTCCTTGAAAGCTGTTAAAAAAAATTAAATGTGTTTTCAAATAATCATCTCTACCGCCTATACGCGTTGAGATGTCGACATAATTTTTTGATAAAATTAATCTTATAAAATTCGAAAATTAAGGATGTGAAAAGCAGTAATATGTCACAGTCTCCAAAAAAAAAAAAAAAGAATGATCACGGAGAAATCATTAAACGGTTGTTTCTTTTTGCCAACGTACTCATAAATAAAACTTCTTTGGACTGTAGCCTGTACATACGAAAGAATTATCATGGCCTGCCTTTAAGCATTCACTCGGGTATTGTGTACAGTTTGTGGTGTGGGAAGGGTGGGGTTACGGGTTCGTATCCCGTGCAAGACTTTGTTTGCGATGGGAATTACTATTACATCATACGAGCGCTCTTTACACTGAGCTAAGACACTTCATAGTTCACTGTTATTGAGTACGCTAGCTGTTAAATGACTTCATCGCATATTTTATCCAGAGTTACTGTTTACATTACATAATTTGACGCGGGCAAAGTCGCAGCCGGCCAGCTATTTTTATTATGAAAACCAAAATCGAGTAAAATAATTTTTTTTCAATCGAACGGTGCATTAGTTTGCAAAACGCATACATTGAATTGTGCATCGCATGAATGCTCTTAGTCGCGAAATTTTTTTAAAAAAAAATATCAATAAAGAAAGGTGTCGAGCGAATGACTGGAATAACTAATCGATAGAGTCACGATTTTATGGTGAAAAAATTTTTGCACCATTTGGTTTCTATGCCTTATATTCACATCCGCAACTCTGTGTCATGGTCAGTGATTGGACGTTTTATCTGTCACACGTCTTGAGGTTCTAATGACAAATCACAGACTTATTAGGTCACAATAGCCTCATTGTTACTGGTGCAGTCAAATGAGGGACGTGTCTGAGCAAAGACACGCTGCCAATAGCCGTGAGCAGAGCTGCCGAGGTGCGCGCGAGACACTGAAACAAAATAATGCAAAAATATTTTCGCGACAAAATTATGGCTCTACTAATCGAGAAATAAAGTCTGAACTATTCATCATAACTTGACGGGACTTTTTGTTTTGCCGAATAAATATTCCTTTAGTGAACGTCTCTCTGCACAGCAACAGAAATAAGCTATGCTTTATTTTCGAGTAAATATTAAAAACACTTTTTAATAAAATAAGGGCATTACCGATAAGATATATATTTTTCTGTAAACGCCCGTATGTTGAAACATTGATATTCACTAAATTAGTATTTTGCTAAAGAACATTTGAAGAGCAAACATTCGAAACCAAACATGTCGAAAAACCAGAAAATTCTAAGAAATTACGTGAGCTACACACGAGCATAAACACCGATTCAATACATTAAATTAAAGTTATATTGAGAAAGTACTGTTTGTTCTCAAAAACTATTATAAGATATGAGGTTTTTCACTTTTCTCTTCAACTCGATAAGGAGATACGCCTGGTTTTGAAAATTTTCTGATCATTTTTATTTATCCGAAACTGTAGCATAATAATAATTTTTTTTTATCGTTTCATCGCAACAGCCGCTAAGAATTTTCATGTAGAATAATCTTTACTTGAATGTGTTATTATCAAAAAATATTAAATGAAAATTCATATTAACATTGCGCTGCTATAGAACAGAGTTGTCCTAACTCCATGTAATTTTTACACCAGATCATGATTAAATTTTCTAGGGCACATATTTCTTTCTGTTTTAAATTAATCATTAGTATTTAAGTTAGTATTATATTGTGACTATTTTCAATTTTGAAATGCTATAGTGCTAACTGCATTAAATTTTTTTTTTGTTTATAATTGTGCATCCCATTCGTTTTCAGGTCTGGGAAACGGAGCATTTCAGTTACAAACAGGAACATTGAATAACAAATGTATTACAAGCGTGAATTGACATGTATACAAGACAGCTATTAAATTGCATTATAACATACATAGAGAAGGTGATTTATCGCGGGAAAAGTTGACTGTTTGCTAGGCTTCAATGTATTGTATTCATTCCTTACGCTTTTATTTCGTTACTGGCGAGTCCCTATTTGACTGGGCCAATGACAACTCTGGTGCACTACTTCTGGACGTCTGTGATTCGTCTGTAAACAACTAGACTGTGCCACATAACCGTCGGTCAACAATACATGACGCAGGACGATACACTGATTTGCAGAATACGCCAGCAGAAAACATTCTCGCGATAAATCACCTTCTCTAAACATACATTAAATATCTTACAACAATAAAAAAAAAAAAACATTACACAAATATGGATGGGTATTTGTCACGTTGACCATTAGACTTTAAGTAAGTTGCACGTCTTATGCAAACGTGAAGAAAAATATAAATATTAAAATAAGGTAAATACCGTTTACATTTTCAATAGACATAGCTTACAAGAGCACAGTAATTTACGCACATTCTTATGGACACATGCGCCGTTCTATTCAAATCAACCAATAAAGTTCAGTTGGTTAGTAACGTTACATTAATCCACAAGAGTCCCAACATTAACACGGTTCTATAGCAATGATTAATTCACTTTATTCTCTGGGGCTACAAGTGATAGACAGGGCTCTTAAGACTGACTGTTAAATGTTTGTATACATGATTTGGTCTGTATAGAAGGAGAGTAAACTGAACTGTTACACTGTAACTTAAAAAGAGAAACAACTGAAAGTGTTCGCGGAGGTTTATTTATGAGCAGTGTAGCACGTGTGTAAAGCCCGCAGGGGATCGTGCTACAAATCCAGTCTCGCCGGCAAACACGCCTTCCTTCGACAACTCTCCAAGGACACGCATATGTCTTCACTGCTATCGTAAATAATAAAACAAAAAGAAACGGCAACATTCCACACTATTTGTGTGTGTGTGTGTGTGTAATTTGTATAATTTGATTTTTTTTAACAAAGTTATTTCTCTCGCAATAGCAAAGGCATTTTTTCGACGTAAAACTGGCCAAAGAAAACTAAGTCAAAATTACTGCTGAAGGCGTGCAAACTTTGCGTTACAGGATACAGGATAGAATTCACTAACTTATACTCACTCGTACACGTTCAGTGACAATTTTAAATATCAGTTTTCGTATCATTGTGGGCCAGTATTACAGGATTGTGTAATTTTTAACAGTTGACTTTATATCACTGCTTGAAAAAGTCCTTTAAGATGGGTGGGGGGAGAGGGAGTTGCCGGCAAAATTTCTATAGTTTTAATAATTTTTGTAGTTGTACGCGATATGGTTTGTGTAATGGCAAGATAAAGCCCAAATTCACATAAAATAGTTTTATTCAAGAAACGCAAGCAAAATGACTTACAGAAATAAAGTAATTCACGATGAAAGCTAGATAAAAATATCGTTACAGTAAAAATAGTCGCGATAAATGCGTAAAAAAACCACATCTCGTACAAGTATAAAAATTATTAATATAGTTAAAATTTTGCTGACGGTACAATACTAGTGCTACAATAGGGACATAATCAAGTTCTGTTGTAGGTACTATAGGTCGTTCGGGATAAAATGTGCACTAATAATGTAATCTTTGGAAAATGTCACTAGCTGTTACTGTATGTAATTAAAAATTTACTCTAGATGCCTTTCTGCTTGTATGCATGGCAACACATCTGTGCAATATAATTCCGCGTATTTCCCTATTCAAATAAAGCAATGCTGAAACAAAAACAACCGAAATCGACACAACTGTGTTTTATAAAAGTAATAAACTATTTTTAATTAGACTGTATCGATTCCTACTTACTGCACAATTTATCTTACACGCGCAAACATCAAGTGACGTGTCCAGAGAGATTAGACATATCCTCTCGTTAGCCGTTACGCACGGAAAGATACGAACTGGATGAAAAAATAACTTTAAAACAGGGCTTTTTTGAGTGCTCATTTTATCCCGAACCGCCTATGTCTAGATTATTCCTGTAACAATCTGGTCTGTAGAAGTAAAAATATGTTCTGTAAAAATTAATATGCTTTTTGCTTCTCTTAAAAAAACTGGTTGTTTTATGACTAGGGACCTGAAAAATCGACGTTTTCTTTTGGCTCCAAGCTACAATTCCAACAAAGCTAAGTTCGTGCCAGTTCCACAATTGTCCCGTGACTTATTTGACACTTGCTGGAAGTCGCTTAGCCAATAGTACAGAAGCAACTAAATTCAGGCCCATATCAGTACGTCATTTAACAGTCAGTGAGCAGATAATGTCAGCTTGAATACACACACGTTCGTACAGGCTAGCCTACAGCTCAGTGAACCAGCGAATTTTTCCCGTCTCTATTTATAAACCATTTAGAATCAGGGGTGTCAAACTGGCGGCCCGCCTGGACTATCCTTGCGGCCCTTCTCCTTCCTACTGAAGGAACAAAAAATAATAATTCGAATTTTAAAATATACTTACATCCATTTTTTAAATAAATTGTTCTTTTTATTTTGTTGGAAAAGGAAAAGCATTAGAGACAGATCTATGGAAGCAATTGTGATGTCGCTAATTTCATTGTTGCAACTAACTACTCCACTTTAGTGTTCGTAATTCTGTGAGTGAGATAATATTTGTGCTTTTGTTTATATTTATACGTAATGAAAATATTGAAGAGAACTATTTTTCTGTGAATGCAAACGTGAACTTCGTGTGATGTCGCTCTCCAAGCCAAGTAGGAAAAGAAAGGTTTTTGAAGAAGGATGGAAATTCCAAGAAAAATGGGAACTTTGTTATTTTTGCACAGAGGTAAAAGGTAAAATTGTGTGCATTATTTGCAATGATACTATAAGTGTCGCTAAAGAATATAATGTTAAAAGACAGAACGATACAATTCGCAAAGAAACATTTTCTCACTTTGAAGGTAAAACAAGAGAAGAAAAATTAAACCAAATGAAAACAAAACTTCAATTGCAGCAAAGTGTTTTTTTCTAAAATCACGCAAGGTAGCGAATCGGCTGTAAAAGCTGGTTATGAAATTAGCTATTTATTGGCAAAGCATTCCAAACCCTTTAGTGAAGCTGCTTTGGTTAAGAAATGCATAATAAAATCAGCTGAAAATGTGTGCCCCGAAAAAGTAAAAGTGTTCCAAGAAATTGCGTTATCTCTCGACACAGTGACTGACAGGGTAGCGGACATAGCAGATGACTTGCGCGAACAATTGGTTGACGCATCGTCAACATTTCACTGTTTTTCAATAGCACTTGATGAAAGTAATGATAGTCAAGATGTAGCACAAGTAGCACTATTTCTTCGAGCTTGCGATGATAATTTGAAGATAACTGAAGAATTTTTGGAATTGATTCCCATCCATGGAACTACTACTGGTGAAGATATCTGTGAAGCCGTGTGGAGTATACTGTCGAAATACAAACTTCCTGTCGAGAGACTCGTGTCTGTGACTACTGATGGTGCTCCAGCGATGACAGGCAAAGTAAAAGGGTTTGTAGCAACACTAGAAGCCAAACTTAAAGTCGAATTTCCAAACAAACCAAAACTGCAATATTTCCACTGCATTATTCATCAGCAAGTTCTGTGTTCAAAAACGCTGAGAATGGATCACGTGCTTAAGACTGTATCGAAAACTGTGAACTTCATTCGATCCAGAGGACTTAATCACCGCCAGTTTAGTCTTCTTCTGCAAGACTTGGAAAGTGAATTTGAGGATATGCCGTACTACACAGAGGGTACGTTGGCTGTCTTGTCATAAGGTACTTAAGAGGTTTTATTTACTTTTGGAAGAAATATTACTTTTTATGGACATTAAAGGGGAGGATGTGTCGTTTTTAAAGGATGACAAGTGGGTACAAGATCTTGCTTTTATGGTAGATATAACAGGCCACTTAAACGATTTGAACATAAAACTGCAGGGGAAAAATCAGTTGATAACACACATGTTCGACACTTTGGCTAGTTTAAAAAAAAATTGAGTGTCTGGCAAAATAATTTAAAAGAGGGTAATCTGGCATACTTCCCTATGTGCGAAAAGTTAGAAAATCAGAGTAAAAGCTGTGATTTTACAAAATATTGTGACAAAATAGAAAACATTAAAGATGAATTTGATAGGCGCTTTAAAGATTTTGAGGCGAACGAAGATGTGTTTCATTTTTTCACTGGTCCATTTTCTTTCAATGTCGAAAGAACTCCCATTTCTCTACAAATGGAGTTAACTGATTTGCAAAACTACTCGATTTTAAAAGAGAAATAAAGAGAAGTTGGTATCCCAAGTGTTTACTCATATTTAGGGACAGCATATCCAGAGATACGAAAGTTTGTGGCACGAATTCTGTGTTATTTTGGAAGCACATATTTATGTGAACAAGTGTTTTCGCGCATGAAAGCTAACAAAACTGCTCACTGATAAAGACTAACTGACGCCAATATGTCTTCGATAACAAAGGTTGTGTCTGCAGAATCTTTAACTCCAAATCTCCCAAAACTTGTAGCGAGCAAACGGTGCCAAGTGTCTGGTAGGAAAACATGATCAGCTTAAAATGGTAAATCCCAATACTTGTGTTGTTGTTGCTCAGTCTTTTATTGAAATAATTTGCTCTCTCAAAATTGTAAATAAAGTGTTATTAATAGTGTGTAGTAGGTGCCAGATGAGTTTGACATGCCTGGTTTAGATAGTACTTTTAGCCGAAATGGATTGCTGTCCTGTTTTAACAGAAGTATTGTACTGTTAAAAAAAAAAAACTGTTTTTTTTTTTCAACTTCCCGCTTGAAGGCGTTCAACACAAACTGTCGACCAGCAACAGAAGTCAGACGAGCATACAGTAACTAGAATTCTAAGCTGTTGTCAGATAATAATGCGTAATTTGCAGGAAATAATGTTAATTTTGAACAAGTTGCGTATAAGTATGGCCAGGAAAATTTCGCGAATTCAGTGCCCCGCCTATCCGTTCATTGTGTACTGCTACACTGAGTAGCAGCTAGTGGACAAAATAGTCGGGACTTGAGTATGCATATGGTAGTTAATTGTAACATGCAGGTCATTGAATTCGCGAAATTTTCTTGGCCCTACTAATGAGTAGATATGATGATTTATGGCGGGAAAACTTGACGGTTTGCTGGTATTTAACGCACGTTCAGCTTACCAGAAGATTACTGGCTTTAACTTGTACTTGAAGCTGTTACCCTATTTGACTGAGCCAATAAGAATACCGCTATTCGAATACGTGAAGCTACTTATTGGTCTGCATAGCCTATACATATATATACACACACACATATATATATATATATATATATATATATATATATATATATATATATATATAGAGAGAGAGAGAGATTATTTTCTGGGGAAAATATTCTTGCGAAATTTTGTTTCACTGCTTATATATTCACATTTGCTTCTCTGGTTCGTGGCTATTGGCAGCGTGTGTTTGCGTAGACGAGTCACTTATTTAACCGTGCCAATCAGAACAAGGATACTGCTCTGAGACTACATGTCTGTAATTTCTGTAATTAGTGGACAGAACCCCAAGACGCAGAGAGATCTAAAATCATACAGTCACTGTCCACGAAACAGACCTACAGAAGTGCACGTAACATTGGAGTAAAATGGTGCAAAATCTATTCGCAAAAATCTAGGGTCCATATCTATCGGTTTTTAATCTCGCAACTGGTGGCCCCTTTAATTTATTTCTTCACAGTAAAAAAATTGTACCTTGGCAAGAAATTACTTGTAAACAAATGTCAAAACATTTATTTGTGTCGGGGTACTACGACAAGAATACCGCAGGTCGTTAAAGAGGTGTAAATTTTCGAATAATGTGGTGACAAGGGGAACATATTTTTATGAGCAGAGTGTTCGATGTGGTATAAAATATCCTGCGACGGTCTGTCACATTTAAAAAAATTATAAATTTTACATGGAATAAAATTTCGGAAACTGGCTGCAAAAATTCTTTTGCGAAACTTCAGACAATTCTAAAATGTACAAGAAAGTATATGTAACTGTACAATTATTATTTTGAAACATACAAACATATTTGTATACTTAACAAGCATCTCCTGTTAAGTTCAGCCTACAGTAATATTTGTAAAGTTGCCGAATTAATTTTGTAATATTAAAATTTTGTTTACTGTGTGGCTTGCTGCCGTCAAAGGCGCTGATAAGCAGCAATCCTCTTGTCACTAGGGCCACGATTTTGTCGCGAAAATATTTCTGCCCCACTTTGTTTCAGTGATTCACGTGCACATCGGCAGTTCTGTTTCAAGGTTATTGGCAGCGTGTCTATGTTCAGACACGTTTCTCATTTGACTGCACCAATCAGAATAAGATTATTGTGAGACTGTACGTCTATAATTTGCCAAAGCCAGTGAGAGTAAAATCATCCAATCACAGACGATATAGCAGAGCTGCAGGTGTGCACATGACGCATCGAAACCAATAGTTGCAAAAATCTTTTCGCCATAAAATCGTGGCTCTACTTATCACAGAAGTGACAGTAAAATACTTTTTGACGGAATTAAATTTTTTTGGACATACTCCTCTGCGATGTAGATGTGGGATAAAGAACACTAAAGAGAATAGGAAAACATAAAAAGCATCCCATGTATGGAATTTTATGTCGTATATGTTACTTGTTGACTAAAACATACACTGCTTTCATGTTTCTCTATTTTCGTTACTTTTCTTTGACGTACATCTGCATCACGACGAAGTATGTCCATGAAACTAGATCCAGCCACGCACTCTCAATGCACAACTATTACAAATGTCGTAAAAATACATGTTCTTGCGGCGTTCAGCTTGACTTAAAATAAGTCTGCACAGTTCACGTACCTCTAAACACTATGCCAAACACGAGCTCTATATACTTATTAATTATTTTGACGTAGAGTCCATTATCGGAAACATTCTCAGTTAATCCTATTTGCAGGAAAGTTTCAAATATTTTAAGCCCACCTACCAAGTTTGCAGAAATGGAGTTTAAATGGACAGTGATTGTTTAAGTTACGAACGCTCAGTTTCCACATGCGTGTGGAAATGGCAGAAAGTACCGACCACAAAAAAAATAACTAAGGCCAGTGTTTAGAGACACAGAACAAACTATCACTTCGACAGGATTGAGCTCCAATATAGTTTTCCGTACAAAAAGACGGAGTAATAAACGACACGGACGCCAGTGTCTCCAACATAGCTTCCTTGTTTTAGTGCATCCAGCGGGCAAAATGAACATCACTCGAAGACTTTTCTTAAGGTAGCCACCTACCCAGGTTGCAGTGTAGAGTAAACAGCTTCGATCGTTACAAGATTATACGAAAACTGCTCAGCGTGCACGAGTGACGTCTGATACGTAGAGACGGGAAAAATTCGTGGGTTCACTGACCTGTATAGGCTAGCCTCCAAGAATATATGTGTAATCGTGCAGACAACAGCTGTTTATTAGCTGCTCGCTGACACTGTTAAGTGGGCCTGTATTCAGTTACAGGTTTACTATTGGCTCAGCTACTTCCAGGAAGTGTCGAGTATGCCAACGGCCAATTGAATGGTGTAATGCAGAAGGCATCCAAGCCACAAATGTAAAGGACAGACTGAAATCAAGCTCCTGAATTATTATACATTAAAACTTCAGTAGCTAAGCAACCAAACTCAAGCATATATAGGTTTTTTGAAAATGAGATGTATTGATTAACAAAATAACAAATGACATTTAAGTAACAATTATTTGTGTTCTACTTTATGAAATGTGGTATGGTCTCGTTCTGCATAACGCCATTCAATTATGAACGTGATACAGACCTATAGTTGCTGGAACTCTGGCTTGCTCCGAAAAGAAAACGCTAATTTTTCAGGTCTCTACAGATAAGTAAAACCCATGATTTTTCGATAAAATAATTCTGCAACAGTTTGTTTCAATGCCTTATGAGCACGTACGAAGCTCGGCTTCGTAATTATCGGTAGAATGTATTATCACACAGACGTGGCTCATTTGACTGTGCCAACAGGAACACGGTTACTGCGACACCACACGTCTGTGATTCACGGGTAGAACCATGGCCGTCTTTAGTAGAAGGTCGGAGTCTTGAATGTGGCAACACTGCATCGGAGGCCTGCTGCTTGTCACTTCTTGGCCACCCTAGTATCTGCACGTCTGTGATTCACGGGTAGAACTATGGCCGTCTTTAGTAGAAGGTCGGAGTCTTGAATGTGGCAACACTGCATCGGAGGCCTGCTGCTTGTCACTTCTTGGCCACCCTAGTATCTGCAACGTGTATAGATGCATCTTAAGGCGCGGTCTACCCCAATTTTCATCACCATTTTTTTATGTTTTATTTGTACCAGATATGTTTTTGTGGGCGATACTTGTGAGTACAATTTACTCTTACGAAACAATTTTATCTCTCATAGTTTTCTCATAACGGGGTATCATAGTAAAAATTTGCTTGTTACACTATCAAGCAAATAGTGAAAACCAACTGACCGACTTAAACAAAATAATTCACTGTGAACTTACAGCTCGTGAGTAGAGGCACGATTATTTCGCGTATTGATTCTAGGTCAGGTTGAATGTCAATATTGTATACTTCACTACTCCTTCTGTGATTAGACGACACATGTTTTAACGCATCATTGACGACTGCAAGCCAGTGATAAATAAGGAAACAAGTCGTGGTGGTAACACGTGTTACGGTTAGAAGTAAATGGGTATTTGACTTTGGCAAGTGTGTGTATAAGTCTGAGAAGTCAGGGATGTTGCCATATGAATACGCGAAATACTCGTGCCTCTACTCATGAACTATGCAATAAAGTATTAAAAACCCACAACGTAAAATTTTGAATTAAAAAAAATCGCAAAAGGACAGAAAAATGTTGCCAATTCAGCAATTATTTTTAAATACAAAATTAGTTCGAGGGATTTTTTCAAATGTTTTATTATGTAGCCCTTATTTCACGTACGTAAGTCAATTGGTTATCACTACATGCATGGCAGCAGAACATGCACATTGACTTTGACGCACCGTTATAAGAAAACGTAAGAGGAAACCGCACTCACAAGTATCGTCTACAAATCTAACAATATTTCATATAAATATAAAGTTATGACTTTATCGCACTTGAACAGCCTTAACCGACAGAGAAGTGGTTATAAAAATACAGCAGTGTGTATTCTGGTCGTTGCTCCTTGACACGCGAACACTTGACCGACTCTAATGGGGTCGCTGTTGTAACTATAGGAGGGCACATCGCTGTCTGGATGCGCATCTGGTCCAGTGTTTCACGTCACAAGACTCTTCCTCGAAGGATCTGTCACTCTCTGAAATCAAGGTTGAGATGGTTATTGTTCTTCAAATAATTTAAGAAATCGGCTTCTTGCAAAGAAACACAGAGTTCACTGTGACGCCGAATACAATAGTTAGATAAGATGGTTTATTGCCAGAGATGGTGACATTTCGTGAATTCGATGACCTGCATGCTAGAATCAAATATTCTGTGCATACTCAGGTCCCAACCATTTGTCCACTAGCTGCTGCTCAGTGGAGCGGCGGACAAAGGACAAATAGACAGGGCTTGAATATGCATAGGATATTTGATTCTAACATGCAGGTCATTGAATTCGTGAAATTTCACCATCTCTATTTATTGCGGGAAAACTTGAATGTTTCCTAGATTTCAACATACGTTCAACTTACCAGAAGACCACTGGCTTTAGCTTGTACGTGGAGATATCTTCCTATTTGACTGAGTCAATAAGAATCCCGCTATTGTAATATTTGATGTTTGTTATTGGACTACAAACAGTTACGTTATATCAGAAGAATTTCACCGAATCATATACGTAGGGACACGAAAATTTTGTGAATTCAGTGACCTGCATTTTAGAATCAACTATCCTATGCATACTCAAGCCTGAACAATTAGCCAACCAGCTGCTACTCTGTGGTACAGTAGACAATGAACGAATAGACGGGGATTGAGTATGCGTAATACAATGGATTCTAGCATGCGGTTCATTGAATTCGCGAAATTTTCCGGTCCCTATACATATGTTCCAAGAAACTACAGTGTTTTCAAGAGTTTGTTGGCACAAAACATTTTCGCGATACAACATCACCTCTAACGATAGTTGAATACGATGGTGAGCATCAGGGATTATCTACGACTTTGAATACAAGCTCTGATTACGAAACCGAACATCAGAAGTTGGTAACAATGCCTAATACAAGAGTTTACTTAAATACCGAATGTAGTATTTGACTACGACGTCGGATGGAGTACTTGACTACGACGCTGAAAGATTTGACTACGACCCTGAACACAAGAGTTGACTTAAAACACCGACTTAAGCATGGTTCATAAAACTGGCTAGAGAATGCACTGCGTCGTCAACCGCAGCATCTGCCAACACGTTTCAAAACGGTTGGTCACAATGGTGTGAATTCGAAAAAATAGAAAAACTCGTCACAGTGATAGTTCGCGAGAAGATTTTTGCACAATTTTGTTTCAATCACTACGTGCACATCTGCAATTTTTCTTCGTAGTTATTTGCGGTGCGTCGTTTCACATAGGCGTCACTTGTTTGACTGTCCCACTAGCCTACCACGATTCCAAACTTCTATGATTACTGAGTAGAGCCCCAATACAGAGAAAGGAAAATGATTTAAAAGTAGTATTTTTACAGGGTTAACAATTCCAGCAACATTCTAAATAACCGGCAGAATCGTAATTTTAATTCCAAACATGTTTCAGTGTTTGATGAAATACTACATTATTTTCTAACTCGATTTTTAAGGGCTCATACTTTCCTTGAAATTCAATAGGCTGAAACGTGTTTTACATATGTTTTTCATTAGTAAACACCTACCGAAGTTTAAGCAATTTACTTTCTTACAACCGGTTTCTTTATTCAAAAATGCATTGGTTACTAGATTTAAAAAAAAAGTTAGTAAGTTGTACATATTTTTTTAAAAGTACAGATGATATCCGCGAGTCATCGCAATTAATTTTCCCGATGTCGAATCTCGGTTCTACAGTCAAATCATAGCGAGTTCAGTGGAATCAGCTTATAGTGACGAATGTAGTGCTGTAATTGAACTGGCAAAATAACGATGGGATTCTCCTGACACACCTACACCTGAACAGTTAGTCCTTGCAGAATGTTGAAAGAACTTCACAATGTGATAGTAGCAGAACAGTTTTACGTGAATCAGACCATGGGAACAGTTCAATGGAGAGTTTACTGGTACCGTTGTTTGGGGGATTAAATTTAGACAAAAATCTTCTATGCCGTAGCAGCATTTGGGTTGTAGTAAAGATAGAATTTTAAGTGTGACAAGTTCCTTTCTACTCATTAGTTTTTTGTAACAGCAACGCAAATCACAGACTCCTGCGTCCGTTCGATGAGTTATTGGCGGCCATCTCTCATCAGCGAGCTAAATCACTGGTAATTTCTGATGATACACTGATGTAATCAGCGGTTTTAAATTGATCTTCGAGAGTAGCAATTTCCACAGATTGCACCTCTTTCCATAGTCTAATGCCGTTAGTAGTTCCGCGATCAGGGCATGAGGAGCTCGCGGGACAGCAAGGTCGAATATTTTCTACTAAAGACTAGCATCTTCGCCTCTATGCTCAACAGACGCGCAGACCTGTGCGTCTTGGATGAACGTGACTTCAAGTGGCGAACCTGTTTTTTATGACCGGATAGTAAAAATAACAGTACGATGCGAGCAGGTAAATGCAGAGTCCGAGTTTAAGCCCTCGCTCTTTAGTTTTGCAGTGGTTTCCTATATATATATATATATATATATATATATATATATATATATATATATATATATATATATATATATATATATTTAACGCAAATAAATACACATATCAAAAATTAATTCTTACAGTTTAAACACTTATATAGCATAGTTTGTACCTGGAATTTTCCGTTGCAACACACAAAACGAGTTTTTATATTTTTTACTTTGAAATATAACATATTTTATTGCCAAAGAAGCCAAAATTAAGCAAGCTAAACAATGTTTTGATAATATACGGTACATCAATAAAAAAAACATTCTGCCTTAACTGGGTATCGTATGACTGTACACAGTCTCAAAATTTTTCAAAACATTAAGTTAATAAATATTTCAGTTGATCGCAGTTGTTTGAAATAAAGATCATGGCCTTAAATCTTAACGGAACTGGGGGATTCCTTTTCAGCCAAGTGTCTGCAACAAAGGAAGTTGCACGAACAGCGGATTTATGATACGAGCTGTACCGAAGTTCGTTATGCCATCCGGGATAAACTGATCACTAAAGGTTTAAACTTTTAAAATACCACTAACGATTACTGCATCAAATTTAACATAACAATAGTTACCTTACATGTTGTACGGTTTCCAGCTAATCGCTGAATGTAGTTCCGAATATTTTCCTATTAAAATGAAACAATAGTAAAAATAAAATCTACCCTATTTGACACATTTGTGTCACATATTTAATAAAATATTTTTATAAAACTATATTTGTTCGTACCGACTGCACACTTTATCTTACGCGCGTAAGCATCAAGAGACGTGTTAGACATTTCCCGTAGGTACTTGTTACGCGCGGAAAGATACGAATTGGCTGAAAATAACAAATTTAGCATGTTTTTTTTAAAGTGATCTCTTCATCCCGAACCATCTATAAAGATATCTCATATGTGTAGATACGTGCAAAATTGGCGTCATTTTCTGCCAACAAATTAGACTCCATGAGACTCGTCTGACGTTTTTCTTTGACCAATGATGTCGTGACCTGCCACGGAGAATTACTCTTGCCAGTAATTGTAAGTTACATGGCAGATTGACCAATCTCCTGTAAAGCGATTACACACGTAAATAACATCTCATTGATACTAGTGGTCATTGTTATGACAGTTGTGTACTAGTGTATGCAGGTCAGTAGATTCTGTGCCACTAAATAATAGCGTGATTTTTACAGGTCGCAGCTCATATGTGGATGACGCCAATTCTCGGTGAGACTATTTTTTTGGTTGGTAAATATCCACAGACGATGACATCGAGCATGAACATTTTTCTAGATTGGTTCTGAGGTGTAAGTAAGCACTTGTGTATGAAGTACACTACAGTTTTTTACTTCTTTGCTACAATTCGATTTCCGGGACGTTCATTCTGATTTAAACGAATACTGGAATAATAATTCCTTGCCATTGGCTTACAGCGCTTACTTTCCGTCTTTGTCTGTTACGGACAATGATGCCGTCCTTAATTACCTTTCTGTCGACTACCTTCTTTGGAAAAAATTAAAGTTAAAATCACTCGCATTAAAAAAAATCGATAAAAGTGGCAAAAAATTCAAAATTTCCGAAAATTTTTAAATACAATCATATTTTCTAACGGAATTCAAAACAAATCAAGCATAACCCGTGGCATAAAGTTTTAGTGTGAATTTATTACTTCATTGAGTTCAATGGTTTTTGCGTTTTAAAAGAACCAAAAACGAGCAAATTTTGACTCTGAAGTGCCACTGTGGGAAAACTGGAAGAGCTGAATTTTTTTGTAAGAGGAAAATGTGTTCCTAAGTAACGTCTATTAAACTAACACTATTTCATACAAATATAAAATTTATGTTATTCCTCGCTTGAACGTCCTTAACATCGAGGTCTTTGGTGCCGTATATGGATGACATGAGGTGAGTATGGAGCGGCGCCAGAATGACGGGGCGGGGGAAACGGGAGATCCCCGAGAAAGCCCGCCGATTAACAGCATCATCTGGCACGATTCCCATAGGTGAAAATCCGAGGACTAACTCCGGAGGGAATTGAACCCGAATCGCCTTGATGGGGGGCGAGTCCTCTATCCACTTGACGTTAATTGAACTCGCCAAATTTTTTTCTTTCCTTATTCATCAGGCATTCCTCTCGTGTCAAAAGTCTCTTCTGTCAAATGTTTGATCTACCTAATAGCTGGTTTGAAAAATTGATTGTCAGTAAATGCTACAGACAAAAGATTTACGAGTCTCGAAGAAAAATTGCGGCAAATTATGGTTCTACTAAATACGAGTCAAAAATAAGAGTGATGTAAATTTTTCTGTAAAACGTCATTTCAATCAAGTTACTTTTATAACGTGTCGTATATTAATGTGAGTTGAAAAGTTTGAGAGAAAATTGCGAGGAACGAATTAGAAATTGGCATATCAAGTATCCGCCTGAGAGAAGGCTTGAAATTCGCTTCGGACTATTCACTAAACTACATTTTCTGTTCGGTCAATATAATAAGACGTTTGACACCTTGAATTTTTTTCAGGTAACAAAATATGTTTAATTTTAAAAAATCAGTATATGAGAAAATACAGACAAATCTCCAGGCTTCAGATTTTTCAAATCGAGTTGCTCTGAGTTAGCTGAGTTTTTGACAATCCTCGAAGTAATACTTTGACTATTCAAAATATTAGTTTTTAGGTTATCTGGTAAATAAACAGATAATTTGAGCCGAGTATTTTAAATAATTCCTTTTATCCTTATAGCTAATGTTTGAAACTTTTGTCACTAAACAACATAAAAACCAAAATTTTGAGTGGTCAAAGTTACCCCGCAATGTCAAAGTAAGTTTACGGTAATCATGATACCGAATGATATGCACATAGACCTTACAAATTCATGTTTTAATTAGGGCACACGCTAGTATTCAAATAGCCTAATTGTAAGTCCGTGACTCTTTCGCTACTGGCCCTAGACAAATGTGAAACATCTGGGAAGGCGCTGAGGCAATAACAAAGAATAAACTAAATGCTAGTCCAATCATGTGTTCTCACTGTGTCGGCGAACAGCCAATGAACAGCTACTGTCTACTTGAGTGGACACATATTCTTGGAGACTAGTCTACGGATTAATCAACCCGCTGATTTTCACAGCTTATTGATAGAGATGGGGGTATATCGCGATAGTGTTTTGTACCAACCTACCCTGGAAAACACTATACTTCTGACACAACGCAGCTCCCTGCTGACCAATAACTAGGGACCTTGTTTTTTCGCGAAAACAATTTTGCCCCAGTTTGTTTAAGTGATTTGCGTGCACATCTGCATTTGTGCTTCATGGTTATTGGCAGCGTGTCTGTGTGAAGAGCCGAATCTCATTTGACTGAGCCAATTACAATAACTTTCCTGCAACACCACACGTCTGTGATTTGCCGGTAGAATCTCAAGGCTCTCGACAGTTAAAATATCCAATCGCTGATTACGAAGCAGAACTGGAGATGTGCACGTAAGTCGCGGAAACAAAGTGAGGCTAATTTTTTTTTCTTTTTTGCGAAAAACCAGGGTACCTACCAATAACGCATGGAGAGAAATATTTTTAAACTGCTACAAAATATTTTGCTGTGCTCATCACAAAATTATTATGTTGTCGTCACTAAAGTATTGTTGCCACTACGAAGTTATTTTGCGCCCACTACAAACTAATATGGCAGGGAAGACTTCCTACAAAAATTTTCATTCGATGCAGGCATCAAATATTAAAATAGCGGGATTCTTATTGGCTCAGTCAAATTGGGGCAACAGCTCTACGTACAAGCGAATGTCAGTAACCTTTTCATAAGCTTGAACGAGTGTTTAAACCCAGCAAATAGTCAAGTTTTCCCGCGATAAACCATCATCTTTACCTATGGACATGGACTTGAAAAATTTCGCGGTTTCTTTTATACGCACAGGCTAGAATTCCAGACACTATAAGTTTATGTCACTTTCGTAACTGGCCCTTGAATTATTTGACATCCTCTGAAGTCTCTGAGCCAGTAATAATGTCACACCTTAACGTGCCCCATACCGCTGTGTCACCGAACAGCTAATGAACACCTGTTGTCTCTTAGAGTAATTATATACTATTGAAGGCTAGCTTACAAGTCAGTGAATACGCGAATTTTTCCTGTCTCTACCTACGGATATATATTCAAAATTTGCGTTTCTATTATGACTGCTCTAATCTTGATGAACAGCAAACAACCAGCGATCGAGCTTACAACTTAGTGGAACTGTAGGATCAGTTTCTGATGTAATTCGTATTCGTAATTGCGTCATCGAATTCAGGTGACGTCACGTGAAAATGTGTGCCAAGTTGGCGTTGCATAATGAGTTTATACGTGTTTAGAGATTTATCGAGCAATGCTAGACGTCCCGTTATGTATGTAGGTCATATCCTTCCGCCGCAGATGTAAATTAACTAAGTCACAGACAGTGGCGGCTCGTGGTTTGTTACCAGGTAGGGCTGCAGTTGCCTAGAGCTGTACAGGGTTGTGCGCTGGTTGACTCTACAGCCATTGACACGCTGATGTGCAGGTGCCCCTTACTACTGAGTGGTCGCTAAACATCTAGTAGCCGGCAAATATTTCATGGTCGTTGGTCTACGGCGTGTTCATCAAGAGTGTACAGTTCCAACTATCTGCAGCCCCACCTGTCAACAACCCACGAGCCTCCACTAATGATAGGGCAGTTGTATAAGTCCTGTATTATACAGGATGTTCAGAAACAAGCGCATAATAAATAGAGACGGGAAAAATTCGCGGGTTCACTGACCTGTAGGCTAGCCTCCAAGAACATTTGTGAAATCGTGCAGACAGCAGCTGTTTTTCAGCTGATCGCTGACACTGTGAAATGAGCCTGTATACAGTTACAATTTAATTATTGGCTCAGATACTTCGAGGAAGAGTCGAATACGTCAACGACCAATTGAGGACTTAACATTCAAAAGGGGCTAACTACCATTTTCAACAAAAATGAGTTAGATGCATAGAAATATGCCAAAACATTAGGTTGTAGACATACCTATAGTGCTATCTCCTAGTGATATTCATGCGCGCCGTACATCAGCATAATTACATGGTTGGAGTAACATCAACGCATTCTAGTTCATTGAAATAATATATATATTGATGTCCTTATTTGTTTTGTATTATTTACTATTCGATTGCTCCTATTTAATACTTTCCTATTGTTTTAAATATGTGAACGCTTTTGGATAATTCCTTGTTCATTTGTTTGTCGCAATATAGGCTACTGTTTACGTCATTACCTCGAAACTTACCTTTTGGCACTTAGTTCCTTATGAATGTTAAGTCCTCATATTGTGAACATGATACAAACATATAGTTGATGGAATTCTAACTTACGCCTAACAGAAAACGCGAATTTATCAGTTCTCTAATAATAACAACACCACGCGAATCCTGGACGAAAATGTTAGTGGTAATATGTTGTACGATGACTAGAGACATGTGAAATTCGCGTTATTTTCTGACAGCTGACTAGACTCCAAGTGACTATAGGCTCGTTCGACGTCTCCTACCGGCCGATATTGTCGTGACTTGCCGCGGAGAATGCTTACACGGTAGAGAGGTCAATATCTGTAAAGACGTACATGTAAATAACAACACATAAACGTTCGTGGCCATTTGATTCGCAGATTATGCTCTGTTGTGTATGAGAAAGTGAAGTTTAGTCTGCTACCAAATGATCAAGCGAATTTTGCGTGTCTCTAAAGATGACATTTTTACATGCAAAATTTGGCAACATAGCATTGCAGTTAGTCCCTTCTTACTTATATTGTATACTTCACTGGCATTACTGTGATCGGACATCATGTTTATACTTTTACTAGATGTAACATACATGAAATAATACCTGGACGTGGAGCGCAAGTGGGAATTTTCTCCGTGCGGTGTTGCCACATTGCGCACGTATAATGCTGTCGTACAGTAAATTTCCACTTTATATTTTAGTCTCCAATTTAGTCGAGGTCTCGCGTCGTGTGCATATTTAGTGTTTGTTTCTGTACAACTTGTGTATTATTACCTATGACTAGAACCATAGATTTTTGTGGAAAGAATTTCGCACCTACTTCTTCAGTGTTTATTGTGCACATCTGCAGCTCTGTTTTATGGTCATTGGTTGCATGCCTGTGCAGAGGTGTTGTTCGTTTCCCTGCTCCAATTAGAGCAAGGCTACTGCGACGCTACACGTATGTGATTTTCGCCAAAATCCCCCCCCTCCTATTCCAGAAACTTCGAAAGTTAAAACCATCCAATCAGTGATTTTCGTAGAGGCCAAAAAATTCGTTGGTTAACTGACTTGTAGGCTAGCCTCCAAGAATATATGTGTAATCGTGCAGACAACAGCTGTTTATTAGCTGCTCGCTGACACTGTGAAATGGGCCTGTATTCAGAGACAGTTTTATTAATAGCTCAGCTACTTCCAGGAAGTGTCGAGTAAGTCAACGGCCAATGGTGAACGTGATACAGTCCTATAGTTGCTGGAATTCTTGTTTGCACCTAAAAGAAAACGCGAATGTTTTCGGTCTCTATGTATACGCAACGCATTGAAACAAGTTGTTGCAAAATACTTTTCAGCACATATCATTGACTCTATGAATGTTTTTTGAAAGCCGCAATGAAATTCGTAATTAAAAAATTATTATGATTCCTTGCGTTAGCAATAATGATCAAATGTTACTGATTTATGCATTTATAGCAACGTTATTAATTTTGCTACAACTGTATTATGACACCATTGTTTTTCATGTTTCTAAAGAAAATTGTGATAGGCTTCCTTAAGTTCGTTCAAGTGAGACAAAATCATAGTTTTATATTTGTATGAACTGGTGTTAGTTTTGTAGACGATACGTGTAAATGTAATAGTACTGTACAAATTTTATCTCGCATAGTATTTCTCACGTCAAAATTGGCATGATACACTGCCTTACAAATAGACCTAGTGAAAACCAACCAAATAACTAAATTAAGTGAATTAATTCCCAGCGAAATAAAATGCCATGGGCTACATAACAAAACTTTAAAATGTTTTTCAGTAATTTTTTTATTATTTTTAATTATTGCTAAGTATACATTTTCTCCTGTACTTTTCTATTGTTTTATTTTTAAATTCAAAACATAACGTTGTGAATTTGTATATTTTTTACTGTGTAGCTCATGGATATCAGTTAACCGTGAATTATTTTATTTAAGTAAGTCAATTGGTTTTCGATATTTGCAGGACAGTGTAACGTGAAAATTTTGACTTTAACGCACCATTATGAGAAAACTAGGCGAACTAAAATTATTTTACAAGAGGAACTGTACTTAAGTATTGTCAGAGCCAGTGATTTTTGGTGAAAAGAATTATGCAACATTTTGTTTCAAAGACTTAGGCGCACACCTGTAGCTCTGATTCACGATCAGTGACTGATAGAGTCACTGAAAAATCGCGAAAATATTTAACATAGTCTCCAATAAACTGTAGTATCTCAATCGTGACACGTGTAAACAGTTTTCTGGCAAATCACACACGTTCTGTGTTAAAACTGTACAGTTCTAATTGCGTCTGTTGAAGAGGGACACAGTGCTTCATATAAACTACAGCCAATATAGGTGCAAAATTTCAGTGTTATACATAGCATGTTGGAGCCTAGCAAACAATCAACTTTTCCCGCAATATACCAGTGTCAATAGTGATTGACTGTCTTTCAGCGTCTTTGGGATCTACTCGAAAATCACTGACGTACTCTGTTGTAGTAACCTTGTTTTGATTGGCACAGTCAAACGAACTATGTATCTGCACAAATAAACTCTGCCAATAGGCACGAAGCAGAGGCGCAGATGTGAACGTGATGCATTGACACAAAACGTTGCATAATTCTTTTCACCAAAAATCACCGGCTCTAAGTATCGTCTACAAAACTAACAGTATTTAACAAAAATACAAAGTTAAAATTGTTTTCTTACTAGAGCAGCCTAAGTACGCTGTCTACACTAGAGGCCGGCCTAGAGTAAGGGCAAGCTTTTAAATGCTAGTCGAAACCTATATATAGAGCCCGGTAATTTTCGCGAAAAGATATTTGCCCCACTTTGTTTCAGTGTCTTACGTGCACACCTGCAGCTCAACTTCATGGCTATTGACAGAGTGTTTTTGCGCAGAGTCGTTATTCATTTGACTGTGCCAATCAGTACACGGATAACTGCCACACATCACGTCTGTGATTTGCGTGTTTAACCTCCAGACGCTGGGTGTTACGGCATCCAATCACTGACCACAAAGCAGAGATGCAGGTGTGCACGTAAGACACTGAAACAAAGTGCTGCAAAAATCTTTTCGCGAAA
>PNEQ01022462.1:0-26954 GCA_003012365.1 Medauroidea extradentata
GGCTCCAGCAATCTTTATTTACTTTATAAATTTAACAATGGAAAAAAGTGGGCGGAGTTTGAGTCCGACCGCCCGGAAAACAGCGCCAAAAAGTACGACATTCTCGGTAACTTGACGAACTACAGCCAAACAACAAGGGGGTCAAGCAAAATGCATTGTTAGATAGGCGAGTGTCCAGACCTGTTCTTCTACGACCGTGAGACAGGCCATGAGAGTTATTTCGCGTGTACAGGCTATAGTCCAAAGAGGTTTAACTATAAGCAAGAAATAAAAAGGGAACAAATTTTGAACTATTTCAGGTGTTACGAAAGATTATTCTTAAACACGTTTTATTTTTTTATAGGCTTTCAAGGACGAATTTCCAAAAATCGTTAAATTACTTTTTAGGCATTTACTTATGTTTCATTATAAGACAAAAGCCACCTCGATATCTCTAACGGTTTAGGTGATACGACTGATTAATCAAAAAACTGTTTTATTTTTTTACCGGCTTTCAAAAACGAATTTTGAAAAATCCTGAAATTACTTTTTAGGTATTTGCGTAAGCTTCATTTTAAAGAAAAAATCACTTTGATATCTCAGGTGGTTTAAGAGGAAGAGAGGATTTACTGAAAACGAATTAAACGGCTTTTCACCTCCTTAATATAAAAATTTCGAAAATCCTGAAATTTGTTTCTAGACATTTGTATTTGCAACCTAACAAAATGAATAAGACGACGATAGCCCGTCGGGTTTGAGAAATATCAAAGATTTGCAAAAAATACATTTCACCCCGTTTCACCACCTTAATAGCCGAATTTCAAAATTTCCTTTCTTAGTGCGCCCCTACGCCACAAGGGGAAACTTCCCTTAAAATTTCACGTTTCTAGGTCCAGTGGTTTGTGCTGGGCGTTGATGATGAATGAATGAATGAGTCAGTCAGTCAGTGAGTGGGGCACTTCCTTTTATATATATATTTATATAATGTATTCAATGTTCCAACAATGACATGTACGAGTTTTAAACAAAATTAAAACCGCTGTGTCAGTATTTTCCGCTGAATTTTTAAAATTGTAATTTTGTCAGGAAGTTCCACACCGTGCAAAGTGTTGTCCTTCCAAAACGTCGAGTTACAAAATTTGCTCGACCTCAAAATACGGTATGTATCTAAAACTCTCCGACAATTATATTGAATGAAAACACTCCGGGCATTGTTTGCTTTACTGGGATATTCAATCCACAGCTAACGTTTAATATAAAACGACTACAATTATAAAATGAGCACACAAAATATATAAACCACAAAAATAAAATAATACGACACAACGACGATACGAAACAAACCACAATGGTTTATCAAACACGAACAGACAAAACTCATAAGACACATAGATGAGACGAAACAAAACACAGTAGTTTTACAGACACGAACAGAAAAACGTTCCCGCCATCAGGCAGACACACACAGGGTCCGAGAACACGAGTGCGACTGATGAGAGGGCTGAAAAATAGTGGGTATTTATGTATGGTAAATCTACTTACCTTGCTCAGCCAATGGCAGACGAGCTTTCTCCTGATTGGCAGCGCAGTATAGATCAAATCTGATAGGTTGTGGTGGGTTGTGTGTTTTTTTTTGTGCTGTAAAGATGTTTTTCTCTAACGAATGGGATCCACATTTTTATTTAATTCAATGCTCTGCTAACTGTTAATATTGTTATCGCTAATAATAAAGGTTGATGATTTGAATTTTGTTTTAAGTTTATCTGTTTCCTGTGTGAGCGGTGTGGTGTCGTCCTACATAATTCTGTGGCTATTTTCTCATGCATGTTCAGCCAGTCTGGACTTTTGGGTTTCGGGTTTGGTGCATTTGTTTTATGAGTACTGCCAGTTTCCCTTATGTACACGTGGCCACATTCGCAGGATATCTGACATACACAGTTGTGGGTTTGTAATTTTTCTGTGGCTGGTTTCACCCTGGTAACCATACCTTTAATAGTGGATTTGCTGTTTTAATTCCTTTTATTTCCCTGGCGTCTTATATTTTTTTCGGAAAGGCATAAAATATCCGGTAAAACTAGGGTTCCGACTGGTTTTTCGGTTTCTGTGAGCTTAAGTGTTCTTTTGAGTTTTATGTGCTGTTTGATGTGTTGGTTGGGTAACCATTGGCTCCGAGACCTTTTATAATCTGGCTGTGTTCGACCGCTACATATTTCTCGTTAGAACAAATAATCTTAGTTCGGTTGGCTAAGTGTGAATTATGACAGTTTTTGTGATTTCAGGGTGGTACGAAGAAAAATGACGGTATTGGCCTGTACGTGTAGGTTTACTGTATGCTTTTGTTCCCAGATTGCTGTTTTCCCTGCTGACTAGTACGTCCAGAAAAGGAATGCTGCCATTAGTTTCTGTTTCATTGGTGAACTTAATGGATGGCCTCAGAGAGTTTAGGAAGTTCACGAATTCCTCCAGTGTTCCGGTTCTATGTTGCCAGACAGCAAAGGTGTTGTTTACATAACGGAGTCATATTTTAGTAGGGCTATTGCTTTTGCTAAGTGCCTCCTGCACAAAGTTTTCCATGAATATATAGGACATGAATGGTGAAAGTGAGGAACCCATTACCATTCTATCAGAATGAAGTGGTGAACACTACCGACTTTTAAGTATAGTTGGTACGCGCAGAGAAGACCCCATCTTCCAACAGAACAGACCTATAACGAGCATTTGTCGATACGCCAGAGACGTTCTGTCTGTGCAGGTGTAAACAAATATATGACGAAACCAAACTGCTCGATTTGTTTAAAAAAACATCAAAATTTCTTCAGAAACGTAAGTGTGCTAGTAGCGATGGTTTCGCCCCTGGAACTATGGCCAGTGTAGAAAGTGTTAGGTGCTGGAAAGTTAAATAACCGTAATTTTACATGTTTTTCCAAAATTCGCTCATCTTTAAGATATCAAATTAAAAAAAAAATCAATTTTCAGCAATTTTTTTTGTGATGAACTCAAGTCAGAAGTAAACGAATGTCTGCTCGTACATTTATTTATACTATTCTAATTACGGGTAAAAGTATTACACAGTGAAAGTAAATTCCCCGAGCTATTTCACCATACACTTGTGATTCTGCAGATATAATTTTTTTGGTTAAAAATCGTCGAAATAGTTTGCATTTTAAAAGAAAGGCAGCAACTTAAAATTTATATAAACACTTTTCTTTGTGTTGTGAGAAATGTATCATTAAGTGGCTCAGTTATTTTAATTTTTTTTTTCACTGGGAATTATTTTGTTAATGTATCCTTGTATCTTCAGTCCTGTTCAGAGCTTGGAATGTATTGGTTGTCGTTATTTAACCATCACTGGTTAGTTTATGCATGAGAATAAATATGCAGGGGCGCTCGGAAACTCGTATAAATTATTTCAAAATGCCAAGAATTTTGGGAAATGCCAAATAAATAAATATCGTCAGAGAAGGGTACTCGAGGGTCACCAGGATATCGCAATCCGGATGCAGACTTACTTCTGGGAGGCCCTAGCCATTTGTTTGCTCCGGAGGACAATTGAGATAAGGCCATACAATGGAGGGGCGCCGGAAAGAGGGGAATGGGAAGCCGGAGATACTCGAGAAAACCCGCCGACCTGCGGCATCGTCCTGCACGATTTTCAATGTGAATATTCTCAGACTGACCCCGTCGGGAATTGAGCCCAGACCGCTTTGGCGGAAGTGAGTGCTCTAGTCACTGAGCTAACTACGAGCCCTAGAAAATTGTGACTATTGTATTTCAATTCACAGCCTTAATCAACCTTAAAACCATTATTTATTTTTAACAATTGTTCAGTGTTATCGATATCTACATCATATGAAAAAAAAAAAAACTTAAAAATCTGCCGTCTACATAAAAAATAGGGTGACCAAAACTCCGGTGGCATCTTTAGGCGCGCTTTTTAAGTAAATGGTATGTGCTAAGCATTTGTACCAAACACACCTCTTTACGCTTACTATGAAATGCTTGGTATGAAGACCACGTCAAGTGGCTATATCGCATGACGGAGTAATGTATGCGACCAGACGGTGACAGTAGTCTTTATTTTTTTTGCATGGTTTAGCTCTCGACAACACCAAAATCTTTCTAAAAATATTGCTTCCAAAATATTGCGATTTTCTTCACTGCAGTTTTCGATATTCTGAAAAAAAAAAAAAAAAAAAAATGTAAACTCTAGTTTGAAGTGTTTTTCTCCTTTACGAATAAAGCAAGGCTGTGACTTGCTACTTCCAGACTTTCGTACGCATAAAAGGAATTAGTTGTATCAAATGACTAATAATACAATAACACTCATATCCTAAAGGGTCTGAATGCCAAGTTTTTGGAGACACGGAAAATCAGCCTTTGATTCAATTTCACCATTAGATGGTACAGTTTCACAGAAAGAGAATTTATGGTCAAAACTGTACTCAAAAGTAAACTAGCGTCTGATTATGTAATCTTTTACAAACGAATTAATCTCATTTGAGATCATTATTTTTATTAGTATACTTTCACAGCAGGCATTCTTCAATGGTTACGAGGTATAAATAAGCACATTTCTCGTCATAAGACGAGTAAAGCTGATAAACTTAAAATTTAACATTAATTTGAGAAGAAATGGTTTACGAAATCATCAATAAAAAATCTGGATGAAAAAATTTAAAGGAAAACACTTTCAAAGAAAAGTATTCCATGTAAATTTAAGGAACAATGCGAGAGAAAGTTATTTAAAAAATAGTATTTTATCATATATGTTTGTCAAATAAGAATTTTAACGTTATATTTTAATGTCAAGCATTATAAATGGCAAAGCTTCTCAACGAAACAGTATTCTTTAACAAATTCTATATAGAACATTTATTTAATTTACAATATATCAGTTAATAATTTTATTTTAAATAAACACCTTGTTGTTAGTCAGAGTAAATAGGAAACTATTTTCTAACGCAATCGTATAGTGAAGCGATCAGACTGCCAACAACTTTGACATAGTCACATTCAATGCTTATCCCTAACCTTATAGTGGAGAAATGACGTCACGTTAACTACATAGCGACGGCACAGACAGAATCTACGGCTAGTACTTTCACACGTGGCGACATGCAGCTGACTTCACTGATAATCGGTGGATTTTCTCGGGCTGCTTACGTTTACATAATTTCGTGACCACTACATCATTATTGTGACTTACTTTAAGTGACATTTCTGTAATGGAACCATGCGTCTTCTTAACGTCCTACATGGTAAAACATTAACTGTAAATTCATTACACCCATGTGTAGGGGCGGTAATAAAGTAGGTATGGTAATTTTTTCTAACATTAGTTGTAGAGTTCCTACACATTTTAGGAAAAATTAACACAGTCAAGCGGGGTTATTTTGTAACAAATGCAGATGACTTTGTATCACTTACAAAATGTTTATTTTGTGGTTTTTAGTATATATATTTAAAATTTAAATGGATGATTTAAGTATATAGTTTATAATACTCAATATGGTTACTTATCTTTCAACCAAATAATTTAAAAATAAAAAATTTTGAGTGACACAAAGTCATCCTTGCTGTCACAAAGTCACCCTGCTCTAATCTCAAGTGACAATATAGAATGATGACTTAACGTGATGAATCTAAATATTATCGTTGCGAAGAAATTTGTGCTGTGGTCAAAAGGCATTTAGAAATAGTAGAAATGGTTAAAAATTGTATTCTAATATAATTTATTTAGTAAGTTCGTAAGTATGTACTAATGTGTAAAAAACTGTTTCATAAACTGACAGTGTCTCAAAAATTGTTTTCATTAACTTTTGATTTAAGATGGCTGTCAAAAGTTATTAAAACTATATTTAAGTATTAATATGAAAGGCATGATGAATTTATCAGAAACGTTTCCTCAAGGACTGTCCTTCGAGGGTGGGTATGAAGTGAGAGGTAATATTCAGGCGCGATAGTCCCATTCACGATGTTTGACGTGAAAAGCGCTTTGAAAAGAACGAGTACGAGCTATATTGAATGACTTCCCACGCAGTACCGCGTAGGCGGTGCTTGTAGCGTGTCTGCGGGGGCTTTATTATTTGTTTGGTTTTATCCCTATTCCCCACCCTCGACCTTGAATCACGCATATCTATATTTAGCTTACAATGGAAAATTGTTTCCGTGTAATATGGACGAACCCAGCCGCTATCTGATGTTTGTCCTTCGAATTATTGGCGCTCCCTTTTACTCTTTGTGTCCCAGAGAGCAAATAAACAATTCATTCTCAAAATAAAAAAAAAACATCTGTTCGTGTTGACATCGCAGGTTTGTAGTTCATCTCATGTGTCAGTTACAGAAGCTTAAATTCTTATTTCCTGAATGAATTACTGTACCACTGAATCGTGCACAGTTGTCATGTTAAGAATCCCATTTTATTGACAATTTTATCTGCTTTCGTCCGTATATTTTAAAAAATTATTTGTAAAACTTACCATATTGAAGTATATAAGCGTTAAGAAAATTAGTGAATGAGAGATTTTTGTCAGCGTTTAACATCCTAGGTGACATGAAGTGAGTTGAGGCAGCGCCGGAATGAGAGGGGGGGGGGCGGAGACTGTTTACGAAGTTTTTATACAGTATGTGACTTAAGGGCGCCGCCTACTTGCGCGTTAGAGGCTGAGAAACAACAACGAAGACACAAGGTCGACCTTGAAGTGCGCGTCAAATGCCACATCGCCTCAACGAACAAAGCGCTGGACTAGCGTGCAAGGTTCCGCCGAACCATTTTTACTACGCGATACTCAACTGTGACCATATAACTTTATTGGTGGTAAGTCTTTAACTAAGTTCAGTGCAGGTTGCAACCCGAGTTTCACATATCCGGTCAGTACACTTTAAGATTTGTTGGAAGGTTCGGAAACAGTGTTTTTAATTAGCATTGTGTTTTAACAATTAGGTTCCGACCTTGTCTGAAGTTAGTTTTCTTTTTGTACGTTGGCACAATAGGCACACGTGGAATAGTTTCGTAGAAGAAACCTGTTTACGAACACACTGCGATGCATTTGAAGCGTGAGGTAGGCAGCGCCCTTAAGGGCAACCCTATATTTTGTAAGATGTTACGTTCATTGCACAGGTTTATAATTGCAGTTTAGCATGATGTTTCCAGTAGTTATACGGAATGTTGCAATATTGGAGGAACAATCCCCACATCTAAAAGAATAAAATATATTTCGTGAACTTAGGACCGAAAATGCACAATTTTATGTACTTCAGTTCATTGTACGTGACGTAAAGTACATAGCGCACGGACTGGATCGTTTTACTGTGGAATACCATCGCAGCTATTAGAGGCAATTACATTCCAAACTAGTCGTATTTAATTGGACAGTAGGCGTTGTCCGATGTAGCATTCCACAGTTACATGATCCAGTCCATGCGCCCAGCACTGTAAGTCATTGATACCTGTTGTACAGTAACGGTGTGTTTTTAGGCCTGTGTTTTAATTACTTTTTACCCTACTTTCGTACGGAAAAAGTAGGCCTATAATATCACCTTTCTGCCTGTGTGTATGTGTGCGTGTCCGTGTGTGTGTAGGTGCGTGTGTGTGTGTGTGTGTGTGTGTCTCCCTAAAGCTTCTGAACCAGTGGACCGAAATTCATCAAAATTTTTACACACATGGTTCTTTATAATCTGACTATACTTTTGTATATTTCGTTTACGGTATGTTAAGATTTACAAGATGGCGGCCATTTACAAATTTTTTGATCATGTTAGATATCTTAGGAACCGTAAATTAGAATTTCGTCAAATTTCGTACACATATACAACATACACAGTTGACTTGATTTTGCGTGTTTAGTTAACCCTGTGTGCATATTTTCAAAATGGCGGCGATTTTTATATTTTTAGCATAGGATAACATATCTTTTGAAATATTTTTCAGAATTTTATCAAACTTGGTACCCATATACTACGTACAAAGCTGACTTGAATATTCTGCATTTAGGTAGGTAATCTTATGTGCATATTTTCAAAATGGTGGGCCATTTGTATATTTTTAGTGTAGTATCACATGTCTTAGGAAATATTATTCAGAATTTCACCATACTTGGTACAAATATACTACATACAAAGTTGACTTGACTTTGAATATTTAGTTCACCCTGCGTGCATATTTACAAAACGGCGGCCATTTATACGTTTTTGCATAGCATTACATATCTTAGAAAATATTGTTCAGAATTTCACTAAAATTGGTACACATAACAAACATACAAAGTTGACTTGACTTATGCGTATTTTATTCATCCTGTGAGCATATGTTCAAAATAGCGTAAATTTTAAAATTTTTAGCATAGTATCACGTATCTTACGAAATATTTTTCAGAATTTCACCAAACTTGGTACACATATACTACATACAAAGCTGACTTGAATATTGTGTATTTAGTTCATCCTGGGTTTACATTTTCAAAATGGTGGCCATTTTTATATGTTTAGCAATGTATCCCATATTTTAGGAAATATTTTTCAGAATTTGTCAAACTTGGTACACACACACATATATACACACATACATATATACACACATACATGTATATACATACATATATTATTGCACACAAAAGTGACTTTACTTTTTTGTAATTCGTTCTACCTATCTTCATATTTTCAGAATGACAACCATCTTTATATTTTTAGCATAGCCCTACATATATTTGGATATATATATTGCAAAGTTTCACCAATCTTGGGACTGGTTACTTGCATATTATTTAGCAAGCTGACTTGTCTTTAGTATTTATCGTGTATCATACCTCTAAATCAATATTATCTTATAATAGGCTATACCTTTCTTACGTAAGCGATTTTAACTTTCAGAAATAATTTGCACCCACTTTGAGGAAAGAAGGCTTATCAGTTATGCTGGTAACTTCTTGTTTGTTCCTGTAGGCGTGAGGATTACAGCTATAAAATAATGACGTGCAGTTTTGTAACATGCTGTATTTAGAGGTAAAGCAGTCTGAAATAGCCGCTGTTGGCTGTGCTGGAGAACTTCGAAACAGTTATGCGTGACGTTTGAAAAATACCATTTAGCCATTGTCTGCAATGTTTTATTTTCATAGGTACACATATTTGTGATAAGCGTGATGATACTGTCGAAGTCGAAAAATATTCCTACAGAATAGTTCTGGCACAAGTGGTGAAGACTATTGACATCCCACATGGTACAAATGTAATCGAAATAAACGTCACTGTTTATGTCCTTCGACACGACTGTGAAAAGACTCTATAGACGACGGAGTTTCTGATTGTACTTTTTGTCAGCGATCGGGAAAAATTTCGACATTCAAATTCTGAGTCAGTGACTAGGGAGGCGTTTCAAGTATACAACGGTGTCAGTTTTCTCAGCACGTGTGCACGATGCATTTTAAATCGCAGCTACTACCCGTCTCATGTGCGAAGGCCAAATTCTTAAGCTGAAGTAAAGTTAATTCTACTACAGGTTAGAAAGAAAATATGTTTTCTTATGGGAGAGCTTGGCACAGGGAAAATTTCTGCCACTAGTTTCGCTTCGATCGCTAAGAGACCAGATAAATACAAAACCGTATAAAAAATTAAATTTAAATGAACTTGGAAATTATATTTGTCATTTAATTTAATTTTGAAGTGAAAAGAAACCGATTTCGCCTTTTAAATAGTCAACTCAATGAAACTTAAAATTCAGGAAAGCTCTGTGATTGGTCAGTTTGGTGCACTACCGATACCAGCGCTCAAGTGGCAGAAATTTTCCCTGTGTCAAACTTATAACATTGATCTTTCTAACCTGTAGTAGAATTAACCTTAGCTGAAGTCACAATCATCCGTCTCACCCGTCTGTCGTCCGTCCGTCAGTCAGGTAACCTACAGCCATTCAGATGCCTCAAATATTTCCATCCGTTTGTCTCAAAAGCATGGCAAGCACTTACATTTGACGGATGACTGATGAATGCGCAGCATTCTATACATGACGAGGATTGTTTTAATGGTTTTATTTTAATAATAAGCCTGTGATGTTTGTTTGATAATATTATTTTTGTTGCGCTAGTAGTGTAAATTCGTCTTTGAAATACAAAATAGATAGTTTGGCGTTCAGCAAAAATCAAAATACTAATCCGAATTAAATTTTTGGCATAGTGCTTACTCAAATCAATACGTACAGAGTTAATTATTAAATAATTATGCTAGCAAAGTTTATTTGCGGAGAAAAGAAACGGTTTCAATTATTAGTAGTAAAATGTTATTGTTATTTTTATGGCGAGTATTTGTAAGTACTTTTTAACACTGTATATTTTTATAATTACTGTACATTATGTATTGTGACACTAAATAACGTATAAAATATTATTGTTGTAGTCGCATATAGTAAAATATTTCACAAAAGCATAATATATGTATATTCTAAACTTCCAAAATCTTGAAACTCTGAACCGCTTGCAGAAGTTCGATGATAATACCTGAACAGCCACGTGTATAGGTGGTTCACGATAAAGTCAGCACTTTTGGAACAGTAATTACTTTTTACCTTCTAGATAATTTATGTTTTCCTGTCGCTGTTTAGTAAAAACAAAGCTACCTAAGTAATAATTAAAGTGTATAGATTGTACTGTACTCAAAACTTAACGCTTAAATTTGACAATAAATAATATTTTGAAATCATTATTCTAGACAATGCGGTCGCCTGAAGTGCTCACTTTATCTGGAACCACCTATAGCTAGAGGTGATGGTTAGAGGTGATGATTTATCGCGGGAAAACTTTACTGCTGGGTTCCAACGTACGTTCAACTTATGACTAGGGCCCTGATTTTTCGCGAAAAGATTTTTGCCCCACTTTGTTTCAGTGCCTTACGTGCGCACCTCCAACTCTGCTTTTTGGTCAGTGATTGGATGCCTTAACATACAACGTCTGGAGGTTAAACCCGCAACACACAGACGTGTTGTGTCACAGTTAATCCGTATACTGATTGGCACAGTCAAATGAATAACAACTATGCACAAAAAAATTTTGTCAATAATCATGAAGTTGAACTGCAGGTATGCACGTGAGTCACTGAAACAAAATGGGGGCAAAAATCTTTTCGCGAAAACTACCGGGCCCTACTTATCGCGAATGGCATAAAATCGAGAAACCTTAACTAACTCTAGCTGATAATAAACGTGTATAATAGCCACTTTTAAGCGATTAGAAACGAGCTGTTTTTTTTATTCATAAATTTATGGTTAAGTATATTAATAATACTTTGACCGCTGATTTATTTGCTTTATATTTCACGTCACTGACGTTATTAAACATTTATTCTTTCATTATAGAGGGTTACCGATTTAGTGAAAAATAGTTTTTACAAAAAATACATTTAACATTTACCCAAAGGGTTTTCAGAATTACTGATACCGCTAATAATTTACACTTTTTATCCATCTTGTATCTGCATTTTGTGTTGTTTACAGTTAAAACTTTATGCTGCGGGAACCTATTCATTTACCACGTACTGTAAATCAGAGGTATAGCTGTTCTCTTGTTTACTGGCGAGCTCTACCGCTTCTATGTGCATTTCATTACTCAAAACAAACACGCAGGTAATGAGATTACCTTTCACGGCCACAGGACTAGCTGCAGAACTTACTGCGCATGTATATACGTTTACGAGACACAACTGAGAGCACTTGGCAGCGAGCATTGAGACAGCGACCTTGCGGACAGACGGCGTTATTTACGTTCCCATGGAAACGTATCTACCGAGTGGGCGTGGCGGCAAAACATACTCGTCTCCCTTTATTTTTCTCTTTCTTCCACATACTGGCGACCACGCCTTGTGTCTTGTAGTAAACAAACTTTTTTTTTTAATAATCCTACTGATCAGTTTGGCGATAATTTCTCTTCAAGGCTAAACTACTTGAATTAGAGTGGTGACATGTAATATATTAATTGCATTGCATAAGTTTCAATTTCTCTTTATTTCTTATATATATATATATAATATATATATATATATATATATATATATATATATATATATATACATACATACATACATATATATATATATATATTGCGCCCGCGGCTTTGCTCGCGTGTGTTATTCACAGCAGTTGACCTTTGATTTAATTGAAAAATTACTTTGTACACCAGATAGGTATTCAGTCATCAAGTGTTAGAATGACAAAGCTGCTAGTTGAACCAACTTTGCAGCAGGATATGAAGCTATAGCTGTCCACGCGACTACGCTTGGACCTCATTTATAGTTACAGCAAAGTTGACGTTGTGTGGTAATTACAGACTTTTAAATGTAAGTGGATAATCGAATGAAATACGTAGTTTACGTGATATTAAGACTAATTTCCCTTAAGTACAACTATTGGTGACGGTGCCCTCAGTAACATACTTGTTTTTCAAAACCTTCACATTAAGTTAAGTGCCGTTACACAGTTTCAGCGTGATAATGTTTCTCAGAAATATAAACGTATATGGTGTCCTAACCTTGAGGTTAGTGAGATGGTATATGTGGTCTGATGCTGTAGAAAGTAGGTAGCTGACTGCATAACTTAATACATTATTACCACTACTGAACGAATTCATACAAATTGCACTAATTCCATCTGTCTTGCAGTTTTTGCGAGTCAGAATTGCACATTTGCACAGTCTTTAACGGAATATGAGCCAAGAACCTCCGGAACAATAGACCGGAGCCACAAACAGTTGCGCCACATAACGTTGAAATTATTCATTAAAACTAACTTTATAAATCAAATATTAATATTGGCCTAGGCTCATACAGGTTGAACAACACGTCTCGATAGTACTGTAGAACGTAAATCCTGTATAATTTATTTCTCGGTGGTCTTACTTGCATTTAAGATTGTCTGCCTTGAAAGTTAACGAACTAAGTTTTCTTCTTAATAATTAAGTTATATTATATTATTAAAAAATTGAATTACCTATTTTTAGGTACTTATGTAAGCATCATTCTGACGCCAACAACGCCTCAATATCTCTACTGTGTAGATAGATATCATCGGCTGATAAAAAAATTATGCTTTTTCCACTATTTAGTGTCGAATTTTGAGAAATCTTATTTTTACATCTTAAATATTTATACAAGTATCCAAATGAAGTGACAACCACGACGATAGCCCTTTAAGTTGATGCAAAATCGATCATTGATTAACACAAACAAATCACCCTTTTACAGTACTGAGTTAGGATTTTAAAAAATCTTAAAACCTTTTGTGGCCATTTACCTAATCAACATTCTCAAGCAAAAATTAACTGAATATCTCAATGGGTTTCTCTATATATCGAGTATTTATCTAAAATACATTCCAGGTATTTTCACCCTTTAAGAGACTTAATGTCGAAAAACGCTTTAATCACGTTTTAGACTACTTTGCTGGTGTCTCTTGGACGTGAAAAACACGACAATAGCCCGTTGGGTTCAATACATATCGACGATTAATTAAAAACACATTTCATTACTTTTCATCCCTTTTTACCTCCTTAGATAGGGAATTCCGAAAATTCCTGAAATTACTTTTCAGGTATTTGAGTAAGCATCAATCTTAAACACGCCACTATATAAAAATCAATGGTATATATATATATATATATATATATATATATATATATATATATATATATATATATATAATCGAAAACATATTTAGCTTTTTTTTTTTACTCTTTGGGGCCGAACTCGGAAAATATATTTCAATTGTATTTGGGATATTTATAAAAGAATCAATCTAAAGCAAAGAGTACTTCTATATCTCGATTGGTTCAGTAGATATGGTAGAATAATCGAAAGCTCATTTTACGTATTTTCGTCCCCTTTATTAATGAATTTTGAAACGTCTTGGAGTTCTGTCATAGACATTTGTATACGTAACCGATTGAAGTAAAAGTCACGACAGTCAATTGCATTTCAGTTTAATAGACGATTCATATAAAACTCATTGTGCCCCTTTGTACTAATCAGTGGCCGAAATAAAAAAAAAAATATCCGAAAACTACTTTTTGGGTATTTACGTAAGCAACATTTTAAAACGAATACCAACTCTCTATCCCAAAGGACTCGATAGATATCGATAGTTAATCGGAAACATAATTAAGGTCTTTTCACCCCCCTAAAGTTTGAATTTCGAAAAATACTTAAATAGGCCAGTACGAATTATTATGTGTGTCGTATCACGATGATAGGCCGTCGGGTTCGAGCTCTATCGACGTTTCTTCGCAAACATATTTCATCTTATTTAACCCCTTTAGAGGTCGAATTTCGAAAAATTCCGTCTTAGTGCTCGCCTACGACCTGAGGGGAAACAACACAAAAATTTCACGATTCTAGGTCCAGTGGTTTGAGCTGCAGTTTTATATGTCTGTCAGTCAATGTTCTCTTATAAAATACAACAAATACGTAAAATTTTACATACACACACACACACACACACACATATATATATATATATACATTTGCTTCAAACTTTAATAGTACTATTTAATTTTTTTATAATCTGTGATTCAGTTTTATATGTTACATACGCCACTACTTACTTTTTTTAAATTTTGGTGCGGTTCACATTGTGCTATTGTGCTATAGGGATTTTTACGGTTTTTTTTTTTCATACCGTGGAATCTACGAAGAAAACATTATTTCGGTAAAAAAAGGGGGGGGGGAACACTCGAAAACAAATTCACTTAATTTTTCCCCCATTTATATTATTGCAGCAATATTTTATCATATTTTATTATTTAATTTCATCTTGTTTGCGCTTTATTTCAATAAAGTGGCGGAGTTAAGGCATACCGCCATGTCTTACACTTAACTACTAAGGGATTAAAGTGACAACACAACAAAAGTAATAATAATTTATACACGTACCTAGGAAAATAATATATGAAGTAAAATTATATAAATATGTAGCATGCAGCAAAATTAAATCAAAAATTTTAGATCAAATAGATGTACAATACTTCGAAAAAGCAGTTATAAACGTAATATTAACATATGAACAAACAAGATCAATTTATGTACCCGAGTTATAATAAACTACAACTAGAGACCGGAAAAATTCGCTAGTTCACTGACCTGTAGGCTAGCCTACAAGAATATTTGTGAACTGAAGCAGACATCTGCTCATTAGCAGCTCGCTGTTAAAGTGATATAGGTGTCTATTAGGTACATTTTTATTATTGGCTAAGCGACTTCCAGGATGTGTCAAATAAGTCAGAGGCCAGTCGCGAAAGTGTCACGAACTTAAAGTTGTTGGAATTATAGTTTGTGCGCAAATGAAAACGCAAATTTTTTTAGGTCTCTAACTATAACAATTTATGAAAGTACCCCAAAAATTAACTACTGCAATCCGAATTATAATGTTCAGTCCTGAGCATAAATAGAGAGAAACGCAATAAAAGCTAATGCCAGTAACATACATATCTAATTTATGCTGTTCAGCTCACACTCACACAAATACAATATCAAACACAAATATGAAACTATACCAGTGGCGAAGCATGGCCGTGTTCCAAAGCAAGCTATTTTATATCAGACTGTACACTTGCAGCACGTGCCACTAATATGCCTACAGGTCACACCCAGTAAAGGTGTGTTACTGAGACACTGGACTATTACTGGAGAACTCATTCCTTGTAGCCTTTATGTCGCTGGCAGAAAAGTGTATCTGCACCTACCAGTCTAACAGACAACTCACAGTCATGTAAAGTAAAATCGTAACTACAATAGTTTGTCGTAATACGGAGAGACGTGTTAAACATGTTTTTAACATTTTGTCAGTTGTGTAATCTGGTAGATTATGCGTTCGTGAGGTCACTGCAAACAACGTCACCGTAGCATAAAATGTTTCAATTAACATCTCAACGATATATTTATCAGGGAGCTGGTTTAAAGGCACCTAAGTTTGTGTATAGTACTTTCTATTGATGTTAGCAGCATGCTTCGACCAGTTTAATGTGTAATTTAATATTTACTTACTGTTTCTATTTCAATATTAATGTTGCCAATTACAATTTCAGATGATTCCGTGAGAATAGGTTTTATTCTTGTTTCAGAGAATCAGAATAGCTGGTGATTTTGATGGATTAAGTACCCTATACAGCAGGCATGAAAACAGGCAGGCTATAAGAGCTAGACTGAGTCGTGCGTCAACAACCGTATCGCCTTTATGCGCAGTCCGCGAAAACGGCGCACGGTGGTTTGGTCGTTGGCTTTTTTCCTATGGGATTTTAAGTTGTGACCCTACTTTTTTATTTACGAAAAGTGCAGTGTGAAGTTCAGCGCGTGCCTTACTATTTTTGTCTTACGATTCCAGTTAGTATATTTTACGTGACAGGGATCTGGAAAAAAAAATTTTTTTTAGCCGTTTTGAGGTGCGCCAAAGCCATGTTTCTAAGCACGATACCGAAGAAACAGAAACAGAGAAGCAGAAAATACTTTAATTTATCCTAACACGCTGCAACACAGTCCACACACCAGCCGTAAAGGGCTCTTAAGGGTGTTCAAGTGCGATAAAATCATAATTTCATATATTTATGAAATAGTGTTAGTTTTGTAGACTGTACTTGTGAGTACAGTTTCCTCTTACAAAAAAATTTTAGCTTTCATAGTTTTCTCATAACGGTGCGACAAAGTCGAAATTTGCTTGTTCTGCTGCCATGTAAATAGTGAAAACCAACTGACCTACTTGAATAAAATAATTCACGGTGATATTACATCCCATGATCTATGCAATGAAGAATTTAAAAGATCATAACGTAATATTTTGAATTTTTTAGAAAATCGCAAAAGTACAAGGAAAAAGTTGAATATTCAGCAATTTATTAAAATACAAAAAGAGTTCACGGGATTTTATAAAGATTATTCATTATTTAGCGCGTGGCATGTTAATTCACTGTGAATTATTTCTCTAACGCAAGTCAGTTGGTTTTCACTATTTGCATGGCAGCAGAACACGCAAATTATGACTTTGAAACACCGTTATGAGAAAAATATGCGAGTTGAAACTGTTTCGTAAGAGGAAACCGCACTCACAAGTATCGTCTATAAAACTAACACTATTTCATATAAATATAAAATTATGATTTTATCGCACTTGAACACCCTTAAGGGTTATGGAAAGGTAGGATGTCTAGCGAGTGACTGGAACACTCAATCGTCAATAAAATCTGAACTACTCATCAAATTTCGATGAGATTTTTTGCCGAGTAGATATTTTATCAGCTGACGTTTATATATATAACATTATGATGTAGTATGCTTTACTTTCGAGTAAAAAATTAAAAACGGTTTTTAGAAAAATAAGGGCTTGAAACCACAAAATCTACTAAAATGGGAAACTGTAATTTTTATAATTTTAATACGATAATGTCTGGACCTCTATAATAACAGAATTTCAAAAATATTCGCGTTTTCATATGAAAATAATTTTAACATCCGTAAGTAAACCTATCGCGCACTGTGATTTTTTTGAGTTTGGTATATCAGTTGGATTTAGTGTAGTCGTTAAAAAGGAAACATGCAAAATATGACTTTAACTAGCCATTACGCGATAACTATAAGAGATAAAAAAATTTCATAGGAGTAAAATTTAGTCACATTTTGTGTCTAAAATAAGAAAATACCTGGTACAAATAAAAAAAAATGGTGATGAAAATTGCGGTAGACCGCGCCCTTAATATGTTTCTTTATCTCACTTCGGCTAGGGAATCATCGCACAACGTTTGAACATGTAGTTCAGAAACACCCTGTGTATAGTGTAAAGAGAACAGGACCAAGCACTGTACCTTGTGGCACTCCGACACTAACCATACGTCAGTCAGGTGTCACATCAACAACACTTTCACTAATGCACAGGGGGTGCGTCCTGAACCACTTTACAACACTTTAAGAAAATTAAAATTAAAATACCTCACTTGATTAAGCAATATATACTTAAGTACCTACTTTGGGCAGTACTGTGGTATTAGTATGGGGCGGTAATTGGCAATATTTCTTTTTCTCAAGCACAAAATGACTTTTGTTCGAAAGCGATTTCACAAAAGATGACTGCGACTCATTTAATATATATATATATATATAAATAAATAAATATATATATATTAATTTCACGTGTTCTCTAGCACTACAAGACCTTGGTAGAACTACATGGGGGGAAAATGGGAGGAAGTAGGCTAGAGTCTCTATTCCGGAACCATCCCCGCATTGTACTTTTAATAAGAATTCTTTAAAAATTAGTTTACAATATTATTTTTAAAATTTTGTAATCTTTACTGGAAATTCTTGGAAATTAACAAAAAATTTTGTACTTTTACAATTGTTTTTTAATTTACAGATTAAATCTGTATGTTTACAACTAAATGATTGAACATTTTTTTGGCAACCAGTTTCCCAGATTTTTAAATACAAAATATTTTGCAACATGTAACAAACATTCAATTGTTATTTTGTTTGTCATAGAACAATCTACTAATAAAATGTATACCTCTAGTCCCCTCAGATATTAGGAAAATTTAGACCACTTTTGTGACCTGCGACACTCTTACTGCAGTACCTATAATGAGACATGTTCTGATGTTAGTTTACAAGCTTTTTCTTGTGTAAGTACGATTTTTTTTTTTTTACTGTGTGGAGTGATTTCGGAAATCCCTGGAGAGTCGAAATCAAGATGGTCTTAATCAGGGACGGAATCCGAGTCCTCCCGAATGCGACACGAGTGTTTTTTTCCACTGCTCCACTACATTACACCAACATGTTAGTCTCTATCCTTGTTATTGCTGCAGGTGTGGAGTAGACAGCTCAGTCAAAGCCGCCGCCTGCCCACGCGTTAGAGGCTCAGAAGTGACGGAGCTACGAGGTACACCTTGATCCGTATCGCCAGAACAAGCCAAGTGCTGAACTATCATGCCACCGATCCATTTGTATTATGGGACTTTATGCGGTGACCATATAATTTTATTAGTGCACGATTCCATCCAAGCTTCGCATACATCCGGATAGAACATTTTGAAGTGCGGCAGTCTGAAAATGACGTTTTAATGTACGTTGAAGGACTTGCAAACAGTTTTTAATGAGCATAATATCTTAAAATTGAAATTCCGTACTTGTCCGAAGAGCTTTTTTATTTTCGTGTATTGGCACGATGTGGAATAGTTTCGTAAAGGAACATATTTCTCCACAAGTGACAAATCATTTGAAATGAAGACGTCGTCGATGAGGGAATGTTTGTCCTGGTAGAGTGGCTGCCCTGGCATTCGGCGTGGGGTCAAATGACTGTGGGGGGAGGGGAAAGGAATTAGCGTATCGACCGAGGGCGGTATGAATGGCACCGCAGGCCCTCGCGTAGGCCGGACACACCGACTGACCGGACTTGTGGTCGAGTGAGGCTGGACTCAGTTAGGCGGTGCTGTGTCCCCAGACAAGGGCGTGGCACACAATTACCCGCCCCCTTCCCATAATCACACCTTTCATTGCTAAGGGGACCACACGGGTGGACGCATTTTGCGTCGCCCGTTGCGCAGTGGATTGCAGATGTTTCGGTCAGGACGTGAACACAGTTGTATTGAACTTTGTTCACGATGATGTGAATTGAGTATGGAGCAATAGAGTAGGTTCAAACGTGGGAGGAAAACAGAAGTGCCTTGAGATACTTTGTTGGCCGAAAGCGACGTCCGCTATGTTTCGTACTTCCGAACCTGGATCGCCGTGGTGGGAAGCGGATGGTTTGATCACACCACCATCGTAGGTCCTGTTTAATGACGAGTTGTGAAGGACAAAAATATAACATTTAACTAAAGGAGCAGCAGTCAGTAGACCGAAAGTAGTTTCTCATAACTGTAGGAAAATTGACATCAGTGCTACTGCCGGTAAAACAAACTGTGGAAAATATTCTGAACAGAAAATTTGAGTTCGTTTTCGGTACAACGACTGTATGAGAAATTATTGTAGGAGACGTGACTTTCTGTTAAGTTAATTTCAGGAGAAATGGCTTTCGATCTATTGCCTGTAGGAACACTGCCTGGTGATGAAGCTAAGCGACATCTCTGTACAGAAAAATTAAACCATTTTCGGTCAATCACGACTGTGGGAGGAATGACTGTAGGAGAAATGACTTTATGCGAAGTTAATTTTAGGATAAACGAATTTAAGTTTACTGCATGTAGATCTAGTGACTTTCGGTCTACTTTCTGTAGGAGATGTGACTGCTAGGTCAACTGAAAGGTAGAAAATCTTTGTAGGAGAAACGTCTTTAGTAGTACTGCGGCACCCCCAATAAAATTAATAAAAACTTAAAAATACAAAACAAACAAAAGTAAAAAAAATAAAAATAAAAATGGAATTCGAGTGAGGTGGGGCAGTAGTAAAACACTCGCCTCGCATTCGGGAGGACCCGAGTTCGAACCCCGGTTCCAGCTATCCTGATTTCGATTTTCCAGGGTTTACAGAAATCACTCCATGCGAACGCTGGAAAGACGCCCTAATAAGGCCCTGGATGATTCCAACTCCGCCCCCCCCCCCGCCCCCGTGTTCATCTACCAAGTCCTCAAGCTGTTACAGGGCAAATAGTTTTAGGTTTTGGCGAACAATAATTTAAATTGGCAGTAAATATAGAAAAGTAGCTTCATCTCCCAGTGAATTATCATATTGTTATTTGCATCTGAATTCGTTACGCCACGTCACATAACGGATGTTAGCGCATTATTAACATACTTATGTTGGTGAAATGTGTTACATTTTCGCTGGACAGACGCATTGAACGCGAGAACGTTGGTCCATTGCAACTTTAATTCTTACACTTGGCGGGAGATAAATGTTCACTAGTACAATAAACAAAGCAAGAAGAGATTTCAAAATTGCTTGATTACCGCGAATAACCTACGTCTTGGCATGCCATTATTTCCCTCGAACTGGCATTCTTGTCGGTCATTGGCTAATGATGGTAGTATTGAGAGCGCTAAATGTTCTCGAGGATGATAGTTCGGTTTTTAAACATTGCCTTCAGCAGTATGAGGTGAAAAAGGGAAACAATACAACTCGCATATTCATTGAGAGGAAGGGTAGGTAGAATACATGTAGCTAAATGTGTGGAATTACAATACGACAACTAAGTGAAATGTGACTTCAATATAAACAAATAAAGAACTAGCGAATGACTTTAACACCTGCACAGATGCCGTAACTGTGTGATATTTAAACTGATATAGCTCGTTCGAGATAAAGTGAGCACTAAAGATTTCACTTTTGAAAAATATCACTAGCCGTTACTGCATATAATTCTACACTTACAATAGTTACCTTTCTTCTTGTATGGTTGGCACCGAATTGCCGGATGTAGTTCCGTGTGTCTTCCTATTTGAATACAACAATAGTGAAATGAAATCAACTGAAATCAGCATATTCGAATTGTATATAATTAATAAACTTTTTTATCTAACTATATAGGTTCCTACCTGCTGCACAATTTATCTCAAACGCGCAAACATTATGTGACGTGTCCAGAGAGGTTAGGCATTCCCCTTCGTTAGCCGTTACGGCCAGAAATATACGAATTGCCTTAAAATATAAATTTAGCAGGGCTTTTTCGAGTGCTCACTTTATCTCGAACCGACTATACTTATATGTACTATGCAGCTGTGAGTTTTATCTTGCGAATGTCATTACAAATATTTGAGTTGGGAAATTTTTTTGGATTGTAGGTAGTTTTAAAATTTCACGTAGTAGGTTCCGTATCTGTATGGAAAGTGTTCACAGTATGTATCCACGTATTTGTGTTCGTAACACTTTGCATGTATGTTGCCCTATGAATGCATGTATTCAAGTATGTATGTGTGTACGTAAGAGTGTGTATGTATGTGTATGTACTTGTTTACGTAAACGGGTATAAGTATGTGTAATTATAATTTATGTACGTATGTGTATGTATGAGTCTATAAGTATGTTTGTGTGTATGTAGATGTGTGTAGGTTGACATGTACGGTAAAGTAAACACTTGTGAAGAGTGTGTCGAATATTAAAACATAAAAAATAATATATTTTTATTATTGACCCATGCATTACCTTTATAGTACGGTGGAAAGGCCTATATAGGTTACATTGTCACTTACTTTAAGAGTGCGTGGTAGATAAATAAACGCTGAAAACATCAATTGATTTCTACGCTTTATTCGAAGCCAATATTGATAAAATACTCAATGACAATCCTACATAATGGTATTTGCCAACTTTATGAGTAAATATTTATCCAGAATTATTAATTCGTTACGCGTGATCTCTTGCGCCGCAGTTAAATGCACGAGGTTCCGGCGTCAGAGATTGTGCCTCAGAAGTTCGTAACACTGGAAACAATTTTGTTTAAAACGTTTGCTAAAACAATTGTCTAGAATTGCTATTGTTTAATTTTCGCAAATTGGCTTCAAGAAACCTACAGTTATAGATTAATGGTTTTACCGTTGAGTTATATACCACGCCCTCTTAAATGCTGAGTTTGTTTGCAAAAATATACACATCGACTAGTCAGGGGGGGATGGGACAGGGCTTCAAAAGTACTCACTTTGCGTGATTAACACACAGAATTTTCAAAGCTAAATATTTATGCTGAAACAAATTATTAAAGCGGTGAATATTTTTTCCGCGAACGGTTTAATTACCAGGGGTGGGCAAATATTCGCTGCAGTAATTAGCTGAACGTACGGTCACAGCATATCAGTGGCAGCGAGCGTGGGCTCCCTCATTGGCGCGTGGGCTAGCCGCAATATAATTTCCCGTGACGTTAGACATTTCACGCTGACGAGAGCGGCAAAAGCCAGCAGCCCGGCGGCATGCGGCTGGCTAGCGTTACACTTGGTTGATTAGCATTGCTCGGTTCCCCCTCCCCCTTCTCAACCCCATCCAGTCACCCCTTGAGCGCCGGACCCTGACCATATGGCAAAGGCATTTATTCCAGCCCTTTTCATTTGAGCTGCAACTCGTCAAAGCTTTACTTTCCCTTTCCGCAGTTTCCATCAAACCGTTCTTTTTTTCAGAACTGATGTTTCAGTTTTTTCAACACTTGCATGATTTTTTTTTGTTTAGCTGGACTAATGAACGGACATGAAGTTTTTGAAAAATTCTTCCAAAGGAGTGCAAATGGTTTAGTGAAAAGTTATGGACTCGCTATGCACGTTTCCTGTTCAAAATTGGAAATACCACTACTGCAGCGTACGTTCACAATATTTAACTAAATAATGAACTAACATGTAAAATAAATAAGGGGTTTTAATAACGCACAAAAAATACCGGAAAGCTTATTTTTTTACTTATGACAGCTATGTTAGGGAAGAAGAAATGAATGGCATAGTGATTTTATTCGTTCCGTTGTAACGCACATCTGAGATATATCTGGGAATCAATATACAGGATGAAAAACGTATCTGTCCATACGTCCAATTACCAACATGACCATAGCAACTACAGCTATTGAAATGTTGAAATATATTATTTTATAGCAAACAACTGAATAATGTTTTTCCCCGCATTTGAATTCCACGTTTGATCATACAGAAACGCATAAATTATATTTTACTAACAGCTCCACGGACTTGGGAAAGCTACACGGAAAAAAGGAAAGGGAATCGTCAAAGGCCTTAATTAAGGAACCACACAGAACAAAAAAGTTTCGTGGCGGTCACAAAACGTTTTGTCAGTATGTTCTTCGCCAAATGTCTGAAGTGGTTACAAAATGTATTATAGTCACTGCAAATGTTAACTGGGAGCAGCAAAAAATAACTTGTGGTCACTAAAAAAAAAAAAATTGGTGAGGTCCATACTGACAAAATATACTATGGTGTCAACAACGTTTTTTTTTTTTTTTTTTTTTCAGTGAATTGCCTTGAATGATTTAGAAGTATTTTGTTCATCCTCTGGTAATATTTGAAAACGGTGGCTATTTTTTTCTTTAGGTTAAAAAGAATTTTTGAAAATTAATTTTCCCATTTTACGAAACTGAGTATTCGTATATTACTTAGTAAGCTGACTTATCTTTTGTAATTTCGTTTATCGTATGTATAAATTAATATTAATGTTTATAATTCATAGATAAATAAACATTCAGGGCTAATTTACATCCACTTTGAGGAAAGTAGGCTTATCAATTATGCTGATAACTTCTAGTTTTCATATGTCATTATTTGTTCCTATAGTTGTGAAGATCGCTTCCCCAAGATACTGACACGAAATTTTGCTATATACTGTGAGGCAATGTAAGGTAAATGGACTTTACGTCTCGTCAACAGCGATGTCGATAGAGATGGTAAGACACAACTTTGTAGAATGACGGGATCTGGGAAAGGAGTCGGCCATGGCATTTGTTAAGGAACCATTCCAGCGTTAGCCGAGAGTAATTTCGGGCATATGGAATACCGAAATCGGGATTGTCGGAACCAGGGTTAGAACCCGGGTCATCCCAAATACGAGATCAGAGTGTTACCTTTACCAAAAAACAAGTATTTCTTAAAACCCGAAATCAGGGAAAAGTCAGTCATTTTAACATATCTAGCTACGTTCTGTCTTTACAAATAGTAATAAATTTAAAATCAACCGATAAACTGAAGTCAGTTATTGTACTGGAAGACAGCTAGGAAATAATAATAAATGGCAACACTAGGGAATAGTTTTTACCTACTTTATGATAAACATTTTTCCGTAGTGATAAGTAAAATTTAACACTTCCTGACGTGGAAGTTTCGTATAATTTCGCAGCGGCGCAAAAAATGCACTAACGGAACAGTTTTACCTTGGCGAAAATTTATGTTATTAAGTTGGCAAACATTTCGATATAGATCCAGTTTTATGACAACGTTGTTGTTGTTGATTCATGTATTGAGGCTTTTTAAAATATCGACTGCGTAATTTGGGTTAACAATATACTTAAAAAGTTTTTTTATCGTGATAATTAGCAAACATGTATAAACATGAGCCCAAGGCCTTACAATGGTCGCATGCCTGGCGCCTAAATCACATTACAGGTTTAAGAGGACTTGAAAAATGTTGTTTGCGAAAAGCGTGTGTAAAAAAACCGTGTTTTTCTCTAGTGCGTCTACCTAGGAAAACAGAATCCTTTCAGAAGACGACGTACCGGCACTTTAAAGACAGCACGCATGTTATAAATTCTGTTTAGTACCCTCCTTCGTCGTCAAAAAGGATCTCTCAGGCGGCTTTATTTCAAAATGTAATAAACAGACACAAAGAAATTACGGTATAAGCCCGTGATAAACTTCGCTACACACATTCCAGCAACCAAATTATATTACCACAGTGTAAAATCTTATAGCAAATTTAGTAGGCGAAAGAAATTGTACGTCAGTTCAGTGCGCTGTACGTGAGGACTGTGGGGTACTTAAGGGGGAATGTTAGACAATTTTATTGCATTGTAAGATTTTGAGCCATTACATTTATTCAGATTGTATTATCAAAGTTTTCTCTTCGACAAAGCATAGGATATATTCATGGTAAACTGCTTGACGTAAATAATAACGGAATCGTCCATTAATATGTCATGCAGAATCGTTACAAGAGAACTATTGAAAGTTAAGCTATAATTCACTTGCAATGGTTCTGAATAACGAATTAATGGAAGATCCCATTATTTTTTATGTCGAGGAGTTTACCAAGAACATATCCTACCCTTTATCGAAGAGAAAATTTATGTAATACAATTTGAAAAAATGTAGTGGCTCAAAAACTGAAAATACAATAAAAGATCGAGGTAGTCGATCGTCTTTAAGTGCTGCAGTAGGCCTAAGTAATTGCGTTAGAGGGATTTCGCTCGGATAATGAAAGGGCAGTGATCGGACCATGGAAAAATGTACAGTTTGTTAAGTCTAGACTTGTTGAGTTAATATTTGACTTTCTTCGTTCATTATTCGCGTATTATGAAGCCAACTGGCTCTGTCGATGGAAACCGCTACCAACTATTAAATGTTTGCCGTTAGTCTGTAAATATTTGAGGGCACCGTCTCTCTCCGGAGCGTCGATAATAATACGTAATTTTAAAAATGAATCCATGAGCATATAATTACAGCTGTTGTTCGAAATGAGTTTTAAAAATCATTACACGTCCAACGATACATTTATATTTTTCATTTCCTTTTCTTATGTGTATTCTGGAAAACAGGAAAAACGCTAAACGTACGTTTCAGAGCCACTTATACCTGATACATTTTCTACCCGTAAACTTCGAAATTCTGTGTCTGTATGTATGTATGTATGTACGTATGCATGTATGTACGTATGTATGTATATTAACACACACACATATATCCTATATATATGCGAAATAACATTTTAAAATGCAAACATTTTCTCGCAAGTGGTTATTTCAAGTGTCATGACGTTTCCCGCCTCAATGTCTTAAGAAAGTATTAAAACTTTTAAAAGTAATTTGTATTTTGCATTAAATATTATTTTCTTAATCTTTGGTTCAATATTTTGTACATAAAAGCATGTTACTAAATATACTGTTTGCGTTATTTTATTTTGTACTATGTGGCATTACAGTTCACAACATATTTTCGTTATGGTTATTGCATGCATATGTTTGCTACCCCTTAGCATTTAACTTCTCAGTTAGTCGATTACTCGCTGTTGTGTCACCGTCATCGAGAAGTTTCCAAGGCAGCATTCCTGCTCCATCATCAGACGTCGGAAACCACCTAGCGTTATCTTGCGAGTGAAAACAAAGCACTTGAGCCACAGCACGACAGCGTTACGTCCTGTCGTCGAGGAGTTGCTTCGGCCACCTTACGACTCTATCAGACTCTGGACACCAACTAGCGCTGGTAGTACTTGCCAAGACAAATCCAACGAGCCCAAACACGACGTGGTTACCTTGTTTAGCCGAGGAGTTCCTATGGCCACATTCCGGATCCATCATCAGACCTGCTCCAAGGTACTATACTGTTGCATTG
>PNEQ01022462.1:27054-54590 GCA_003012365.1 Medauroidea extradentata
GCTCACAAATTTAAGAAAAGGCTCTAGCAATCTTTATTTACTTTATAAATTTAACAATGGAAAAAAGTTGAGTGAGTTTGAGTCCGACCGCCCGGAAAACAGCGCCAAAAAATACGGCATTCTCGGTAACTTTACGAACTACAGCCAAACAACAAGGGGGTCAAGCAAAATACATTGTTAGATAGGCGAGTGTCCAGACCTGTTCTTCTACGACCGTGATTGTCACCGAGGTTGCATACTTATGCCAAATTTCAGCTGAATCGAAAGCCAGAAAGTGTCTCAAAAATAGCAAGTAAAAAAAGCGTGTAAATCAAGATATTACATAAAATTTATGAATTGAAAAAATAGCATGTGATAAACTTTGCAAATGTCATACTTTAAAAACGTAATATTCAAAGTATAATTAAACATTACATATTAAAATAAGTTATGTTTTTTTAAATCATGTCTATTGCAGTAGTTATGCAGTGATATTACGCAGAGCTATTATTGCCCAAAACATTTCACATGAAAATTGGTCAACTGAGAAGGAAATAATTTTTAACACTGATTCCCCATTTAAACTCCGGTTAGGTATTGGAAGTTCAGGTAAGTGGGCTTTATGCCTCTTAGACAGCGAAGTCATTTGAAATTGTGACACACAAATTGACACAATGTCAGGAGCTGTGAGAGAAAGCGGCCATAGGCTACACAGCTCGCGCATGAACATTTTTGAAACGTGTTAAGAGAAAGTATTATTTTTGGATACACTACTAAATGAGTGTGCGATATCTTTCTATACGAAAATAAAACACATTTAATACTACGCTTCTCTATTTTTGTTTGCTTAGAAGCACGGTATCGGAGCTCCTCAAAATAGGTAAAAAAAAAAAAAAAAAAGCTGCTATTTCAAACTGCTGTGACTTAAAAAATACTAACTGGGATAGTAAAACAAAAAATAGAGAAGCACACAATGGACTCAACTACTCACTTTCCGCAAATATAAAAGTAGGGTCACCGCTTAGTCTCATAGGAAAAATTGAGAGATATTGGCCAGCGTTTAACATCAAAGTCTTTAGGGCTGGTGAGGTGTGACATGAGGTGAGTCGAGAAAACCCGCCGACTAGCAGCATCGTCCGGCTCAATTCCCACATGCAAGAATCCGGCAACCGACCCTGTCGGGAATCGAGTCCGGATCGCCTTGGTGGAAAGCGAATGGTCTGACCATTCGACCACCGCGGCCCCCTCATTGGAAAAAAAAATTAATAATAAAAACATTTTTAAAAACTAGCTTTTATTTAAATGCTCTAAAAGGAGAAAACATACTTTAAATTAAATCAAATTCATCAATTTATTACATTACACAATTTATATGATACAAAAGCTTGCAGCAATATTTACTTATTTAATAAAAAAATATTTTTTTTTCTTAGAATTACTTACGTTAAGATTAAGTACATAACATATTGTATTCTTGTTTAGCTACACACGTAAAATCTCGCGACAAGCTTTTATATCATAAACATCGTGAAATGTAATAAATTAATGGATTTGTTTTAATTTAAAGTTTATTTTCTTCTTATTAGATCATTTTAATAAAACCTCGTTTTTAAAAACGGTTTTTACTATTAATTCATTTTTTTTTTTTGTTGTTGTTCCCACGAGTACCGAAGAAATATCCGTCGACCCTCCTAGAGATTCGTTTAGAAAGGCAAAAGCTAATATACAACGTGGTTCGCCCCGGTGCCTTGAAGTGGTACGTTCATGATATCATGTCTGATATACCCTGATGCTACTCAGTCCTCGGCATGGCCTCACCTTGACTTGGGTGTTTGGAAAAATGCACCACTTATTTCTGTTTATAGCTTACTTGTGCCAAACAAAACACAGTTCCGGGACTGATTTTGGAATTTTTCACCAACGCTAGAATTTGCCCAGGGTGTAGGTCGATATTAGTTAAGACACGCCCTCGCTAAGTATTGCAGTTTAGCCGGGCAGTAGTACACCATCTTCTCGAAGAGCTGAACGCGGACGTAATTTTATTCGTATTCTTCTCAGCAAACCCTTTCAATTGATACCCATATCATGGGAGTGCATGACAAATAACTAGTCCGCCATCTTGGGCGGCCCGCCAAATAGGATTTAGAATGACGTCACTTAGCTAGCCATGCATTGTCATCCAAACTAAACGTGTATGCAAAATTTCAGCTCAATTGGTTGAGGATAACTGCTTTAAAATTCAGTTGCAATATTTAACCCGAAAAACATACAAACATTGCAAGTTATATAAAAGTTTGTAATTTGTTTACTATTAATTTCTTTTAGTCGTATTATTCTCAGTAAACCCTTTCATTTGATACCCATATCATAGGAGTGCATAAAATATAACTAGTCCACCATCTTGGGTAGTCCGCCCTTATCTAACCATGCATTGTCATCCAAACTAAACGAGTATACAAAATTTCAGCTCAATCGGTTGAGGATAACTGCTTTAAAATTCAGTTGCAGAAGTTAACCCGAACCAACATACAAACATTGCAAGTTAAATAAAGGTTTGTAAAAAGCCAACCACTAAAACACTGCACGCTGTTTTCGCGTCTCGCGCATAAAGGCGATACGGTTGTTGACGCACGAGTCAGTCTAGCTCTTACAGCCTGGCTGTTTCCGAATCTCAAACTCGGCAACTAGCGCCTGTTATATAGGGCTCTTAAGCCCCTAAATACACGATGCTCAAAACAGCAACAGTTTTCACATGATTATGTGTTTTAGTAACCCTTATCTCTGTGGTAAAAGAAAAATGGATATGAAATCTGCTACGTTTTCGGCATCGTGTATTTCGAGCCTAAGGAACAATCCTAGCATTCACCTGGAGCGATATCGGAAAACCACTGTAAAGAGAAATCAGGACGACCGCAGCCGAGACTCGAACACAGTCTAACGGGTTACTGTTGCGCATCTCGTCTCCGGAGCTGCAGGTTTGTTAGCTTGTTGCAATCTGCACTGTGGGACGCACTTGCTGGGACCTCACGAACCACTGCAGCATGCCTGGAAGAAGGCCTTGCCTACGGCACGAGTGTCGTGAGTGTGGCCAGCCTGCAGGCAGTGTCTTCCCCGGCGGCGGAGCATTAGCGAGCCCCGGGACCAGGACGAGGTGTCTCGGGTTGCAGCGCGCTGAGGGAATTGAGTTTCCTCCTGGAGAGTCGCTGTGAAAGGAGGCCAGTAGTGTAGGGGGTGTCCCCAACCCTCGAGCCACCCCAACAACCCCATCGCTGTCCACCACCACCACTCCCCTATTTCGCCAGTCTCACTACAACGTGCCGCCAGTCGCGTGTAACTATAAGGAGTTCCAAGTTCAAGGCAGAACCTTAGTAAGATCGTTTTCTTTACTGCAAGGGAAAAGTGTTTTCAAGTTGCTTGGATTGCATCTAACAAAGATTCCTTTGCTACACACACATACACACACACACTTGAATTTTTCTTTTAAAATTTTTCTTTCATTAAAATATTTACTGCTATCTAACAAAGAAACATTTTTTTAACATAAAGATTTTCTTAAAAAAAAAAAAAACTACAACTTTCTTAGCCTTAATAATAACTACAAAACTGTTTCAATAACGACACAAACATTTGTTGCAATTGCCACATGCCTATACTTTAAACAAAAACTTTCCTTGGAAGCCTACTCCCAAGCAGTGGTTTCATAATATTTAAAGAAAATAAAATTGCTCTTGTCAACAAAATGTGTGCCGTGGCACAAGAGTGTGGACTAGTCTGTAAATGCACGTCACTGCTTTGGCGTGAAGTTTTCGTGCCAATGTGCTTCTATGATACATTAAGGCCTCGCTTTTTAGTTTTGCAGTGGTTGCGAAAATATATATTTTTAACGCAAATTAATAGATATATCAAAAAATAATTTCTACTGTTTTAACACTTATAGATCATCGTTTATATCTGAATTTTTCTGTTGCAATACACCAAACTGATTTTTAGATTTTTGCCCTTGAAGTATCACATATTTTGTTGTCAAAATATACCCAAAATTAAGCAAAACATTTTATTTTTTGCTAGCAAACGGTACATTATTTAAAAAAAAATACGTTCTGGAAAAATTGTGTATCGCATGACTGTACACAGTCTGAAATTTTTTCAAAGCATTTGGTTAAAATATATTTGAGTTACTTGCAATTGTTTGAAATAAATGAAAGATCGTTGCCTTACGTGGCGACCATATCATTTTATGAAAATGTATAGTAACAATCCTACCTGTATCAAACTACGGTGGCCATGTTCTGAAGCGTATGTTTGTGTGTGTGAGGCGAAAATCGATGAGAGGCTACGAACGACGCCGGCTGGCACATGTATCGTAATATCGCCTCTACGGCCAAAGTCGTAAGAGCACGCACAGTGTTCCCGTCGTAACACTTTTACTGTGGGACTCTCGCTTTATCGAACACGTCACTGTGGCAAAGTCCAGTGTAATTGGATACCTCAAATTCGAACGAATCCTATGCACATATCTTAAGAAACAGCTCTCTAAAAAAGCAGATTTTAGCCAAGTTAGATAGCTTCAAAATAATGATGCTTCCAGCATTATTTCCACAAGTAGCCTAAACTGTGTTTTTCTATTCATAGGTAAGCATTGTGGACGCACGTTTATTGGCCTCTGAGAAAAACGTAACTCCGAACACGCTGCACGCGGCACGCAGGCGGCCGCCTTAAGGAATGCGAAACACCCATGTTACAATTTTCTGTCGTGAGGAAAAATTGTTTTAGAGACAAGTGCAGAACCTGAGATGAATAACTTACTGTTTACGTTCTTTGAATGATATTTACTATTGTGAACTTATAACATGCCGTAGCCAGCGCTTGCTTGTGCAAGGCCTGCCTTACCACGTGTTATCGCAACTCGTAAGGCAGCCATCAATCTATTCATCGCATAGCGCGGCAGATATGCCAGATCTGGTAACAGGACCTCTTCTATCTTGTTTCCCCTTTCGTTAAGATGGCGTGGTACATAATTCAACGCTAAAAGCATTAATATACAATTCTAGGTTTCTTGAAGCCAATTTGCGAAAATTAAACAATAGCAATCCTAGACAATAGTTTTAGTCAAAGTTTTAAACATAATTGTTTCCAGTGTTACGAACTTCTGAGGCACAATCTCTGACGCCGGAACCTCGTGCATTTAACTGCAGCGAAAGAGACCACGCGTAACGAATTAGTAATTCTGCATAAATATTTACTCACATAGTTCGCAAATACCATTATGTAGGATTGTCGTTGAGTATTTTATCCATATTGGCTTCGAAAAAAGCGTAGAAATCAATTGATGTTTTTAGCGTTTGTTTATCTACCACGCACTCTTAAAATGGCGGTTTGCTAGGCCGCCGAGCAGTGCGCAGATCTTCGGCCGTTACCAGATTATAAGAAAACTGTTCATCGTTCATGAGTGACCTCTGCTTAGGAATAATATTTAAGGAACATTGTTGTTCATACAGGTCGTTCGGGATAAAGTGAGCACTGTTTAACCTTTGGAGAATGTCACTAACTGTCACTGCATATAATTTAACATTAACTATAGTTCCCGTATTGCTTGTATGGTTGGCAGAGAAATTATGCAATATAGTTCCGTGCATTTTCCTACTTTAATTCAGCAATACTGAAACATAATCAAACGAAATCGACAAAACTGAATTTAATTTTAAAAATAATCTTAATTTTTTTTTATCAAATAGCACCGATTCATAGTGACTGCGCAATTTATCTCAAACGCGCAAACATCAAGTGACGTGTCCAGAGAGGGTAGACATTTCCCGTCGTTAGCCGTTACGAGCGGCAAGATACGAATTGGCTGAAAATAGAACTTTAGCAGGGCTTTTTTGAGTGCTCACTTTATCCCGAATCGCCTATGTACGCATTACAAGTTCATCACTGTTCACTAAAGTATATTTTCTCGCGACAGAAAATGGCGAACATTGGAGTTTATGGTATGTTATTGGCATGCAAATAGTGGCGCAGAATCTTTTAAAGGGTATAGGCCACGGCGGTAGAAGAACAGGTCTGGACACTCGCCCATCTACCAATGTATTTTGCTTGACCTCCTTGTTTGGCTGTAGTTCGTCAGGTTACCGAAAATGTACTTTTTGGCGCTGTAATCCGGGCGGTCGGACTTAAACTCCGCCCACTTTATTCCATTGTTAACATTATAAAGTAAATAAAGATTTCTGGAGCCATGATTTAAAATTGTGAGCGAAGGAAGCATTTCATAAATCGATAAAAAACACGTTTTGATAAATTGTTTCTCTTAGTGGGAGGGAAGTGGGCGGAGTTTGAGCTCGACCGCCCTAACTGCAGCGCCAATAAAACACAATATACTCGGTAACTTGGTGAACTACAGCCAAACAACAAGGGGGTCAAGTTTCCAGACGAGTGTCCAGACCTGTTCTTCTACGGCCGTGGTCTAGGCGTATACCAGACACCTTTAACATTAACGTTACGTCATAAAATAATGTGGTCGCCCCTGAGAGTCTCGTACAGGCGAGTTGTCGGCCACCTTAAGGGTGTTCAAATGGGGAAAACTTACAATTTTATATTTGTATGAAATAGTGTTAGTTTTATATACGTTACTCGGGAGTACATTTTCCTAATACAAAAAAAAAATAGCTCAGTTGAGTTTTCCAATAAAGGCATTTTAAAGTCAAAATTTCGCGTATTTTTACTCCATACAAAACTTGAAAACCAGTAAATCAAATGGGGAAAACCACATCAAAACTACATGTCACAGTCTACAGCTTGAAGCATGTAAAAACCCATTGCAAAAAATTGTATAAAAAATTATTTTAAAAATGTGCTAATTTTTTGTTATATTTAGAAATTTTTTAAATTGCAAAAAATATATATAATGGGCTTTTATACGCTTCAAGCCGTAGACCGTGACATGCAGTTTTGATGGGATTCTTTTTTTCATTTCATTATGTGTACAGGTTTTCAAGTTTTATGTGAAGTTAAAATTTGCAAGTTTTGACTTTAAAATACCATTATGGATAAACTGGCTGAGCTAATTATTTTTTCCGTAAAAGGAAAATGTACTCTCAAGTAATATCTACAATACTAACGTTATTTTATACAAATGTAAAATTGTACTAGCCGTTGGCCAGTGTATGTCGGAATGGTAGTTGTCAGCAAGCAGTCCGCGGAGATAGACGTAGGTGCGCTGTTCAAAGAGCACGAGTTAAGCGACCAGCCGAGGCATACGTAGTTATGGCAGTACGAATAGAGCCGTCAGTCTGTAGAGTCGTATGTAGACTAGAGATACTTGCACGGGCCGCCGGCGTGCACACATGAGTGCCCCACAGTGACACGTCACCCTTGTTGTATAGTATGTGGGACTGTAGTAGTTTAATAGATGGGTGAGACACGCGCACCGTAACTTCATATGTCCTTGCTAATCGTGGCACCCGACAATCCTCTCGTTCAGGCTCTCTACCGTCTGGGGCCTGTGATGACGAACTCAGGTGGCAGTACTGCATCGCCGCGGTGATCATGAACCCGTGTAACGCTTAGGACGTTACGAAATTACGATTTTCCCCACTTGAACGCCCTTAAGTGACCAATGATAGTGTAGTGTAAGAATGTAGAGCGCTCCGCGTGACGACTGCTTAGTGTTTTATCAATGCGCCACCTCGCTCGCTTGTTTAACGTGGTCGTCTGGATGGACATGTTTTACTCCAAAGCCTAGAAGTGCGTCTGCGGTAAGCATGACACAGTATGCGCATCACGCCTATACTTAACCTGTAAGCGCTAGTCAATGAACTTGCGTGCAGTCTTCTAGCTGTCAAGTTTCAGGTTTTATTAACAGTGTTTGCAAAACATTATCAAGGTTATTACATGCATTAAACAATAAATTACTATTTTTAGGCAATTAAAATAATTTCAAAACATTTTTAAAAAATTAAATAGATAGTTTTATTGTTTTTAATTTTTAATTTTTTTTCTTACTGATTTACAGCCCGATCTATCTCGGGCAAATATCAAAGGGTTAAGAGACTTTTAGTGGTGACCCTATCACTACATGACTATAACATTAAAGATTGAACGTTGAACTCGCTTTCGTACTTGAAAGCAAAATCACGAATTTTCACCACATTCGGCAGCTAGAAATTATGCCTTAATGAATAGAGGCTACCCTGGAACGGGTATACACACATGTAACGGTAACGTTCTTTAAATGTTATTTCTAAGCAGAGATCACTTACGCGCTTTGAGTAATTTTCGAGTAATCTCGTAACGGCCGAATTTTGCACACCACTCGGTGTCCTGTGCAGGCGGCCATCTTAAGGATGTTCAAGTGCGTTTAATATCAAATTATATATTTTTACGAAACAGTGTTAGTTCTGTATACGATACTTGTGAGTACAGTTTCTTCTTACAAAACAATTTTAACTAGCATAGTTTACTTATAACTTTGCGCCAAGTCAAAATTCGCATGTTACGCTGCCATGCAATGACTTACTTAAACGAAATAATTCACAGTGAAGTAATATGCTATGGGTCACGTAACAAAATATTTGACAACCTCGCAGTGTACAACTTTATATTTTAAGATATCGTTGACTTTGCAGTTTTTTTCTTGTACTTAAGCGATTTTTTTTAAATTTTCAAATTGTGACGTTGTGAGTTCATTAATATCAGGTTAGGTAGCCCTTGGCATTTCATTTTACTGTTAATAATTTCACTTGAGTAAGTCAATTGGTTTTCACTATTTGTATGGTAGCGTAACGTGAATATTTTAACTTTGAAGTACTGTCATGAGAAAACTATGCCAGCAAAATTTTAACTTTTACGTACTGTCATGAGAAAACTATTCCAGTCGAAATTATTTCGTAAGCGAAAACGTTACTCACAAGTACCGTCTACAAAACTAATACTATTTCATAGTAAAAAAAAAAAATTAATTTTAATAACAACTGACCACCCTTAAGAATGAGATGCATTAAATCGTATAGCGATACGTTGCCGCCTGCAGCTCCGCCAATGCATTGCAATCGCGGGGGCCAGTGGGGTGATTAAGTCTGCATTTCTTTATAAAGTACTGAGTTTAGGTAGATTTCCGCCGGGATCTTCCTTTTCTTCCTAATCATGCAGTTCGCTATTGTCTAGCAAGTGTATTAGAGCCACTTCACCAGGTATAAGATTGATTCCACCTTCATTACCGCTGGTGTTTAGTTGGGAATATATACTCTGTACTTCGAGCGCTTGATATCACCCTGCGGTTTCGTTGCCGTCTTCTCAAAGTTGCTGGTATTTACAGATTTCTCCCTGAATATTACATGCCAATTGGTATTCTCACAACCAAACTTAACTGAAGTTATATACTTGAGTGAAGATACTGTAGCTGAGAGTTCACATGTATGGTAAGTAATAGTAGAGAGAATACACTTTGATGGTAAGTTCGTGCTTGGAAAATTATTAATATTTTAAAGGGATATGAGCGTGGGTCAGGTCCCTGAATATAAATAAACATCAACTAGTTTTCCACCTGCTAGGATGCTTAGAAATTCAGCACCTGAGTTAAAGTATGCTCAACCGTCGATCTATAGCTAAACAAGAAGCTTCGTCAATGATATAGTTTACACGACCACACAAGATATTACGGACATAAAGTTGCACCATTAAGGCACACAGAAATGAATTTACTGAATTTGTTCTGTTCGCATCCTCTAGATATTCGCTGACAAACTACTTACACAAAAGTCAATGTTATGTGTTTTAAGTGAGTGACATTACATATACAATCGTTTAAGAGTTAGTGGACCTAGGCGTGAGCCATGGCATGGAAAAAGAAGTTTTCTTGTGAAACTATTAAAAATGTTTCCAGTGCGTTTATCTACGGAAACAATACTCACTTCAAACTGTGTTCCTATGGTTTTAAAAAATGCTTTCCACTAATTTAAAACATGATAACCAAGCGCCTTAAAAGTGCTAAAAATGACTTTTTCGCGTTGCTGTAGCTGATAAAATATCAACTGTAATCGCAAAACTAAATAATAGAAACCTTAATTGCACTTTACCTGATACTTTCCACAAATAAACTAACAGGGTCACCGCTTGAAATCCCACAAAAAAAACATGTTATACGAAAACAATGCACCCTAGTTTGGTGCCTCGCGCCTAGAGGCGATGACGTGTTTGACGGGCGTGTTATATTCCACATATTGCCGTTCTCCTTTCTGTGCTTTAAGCGTAAAAAATCCAGCGTCAACCAACTCTTACGAGAAGTCCTCGCCTGGCGCACGGACGGTGTTGTAGCGTATCACACGTATTATTTTTACGCGAAACCGCCTAACTTATTCATATTATGTTTGTCTAAGAAAAGAAGCACACTTGAAACCACGTTCCCATAATTTAAAAAAGTCAGCACGCTTGTTAGAAACATGACTTTCGGGCCTCTCAAAATGTCTAAAACCGGCTTATTTAGACCACTGTAACTCAGAAAAATGCCGGCTGAATTCGCAAAACGCAAAACCAGAACCATGCGTTGACACTTACTACATATTATCCCAAAACAAAATTTTTGTGTCACGCTCAAAGTGCCTTAGGAAATAGACTATAACGGAAACCTTGCACGCTAGTTTAGCGCGATGCGGGTAGAAGCGATATGCTTCTCGTCGAGCCACACGCCAAACGTGAAAATTTGACACATGTACACACATCTGTTAATATCTTCGTGGTATTGTACTAAAGTTGGCATTATATATATTTATATATGTAATGCGCGTTAAATGCCAGAGCTCTTATTAAGAAAAAACTATGATTTTCCAAACTAACTTCCGCAATATTTATATCCAAAAAAATAACTAAACTGGAAGGTTAGTTATTCTTCTTTGTTTGTTTGTTCGGTATGCATCTAGAGAGGAAAACATAAAACATGGGATGTGTAGGAGTATGGACGGATTAAATACGAATGAAAGAAAGGGAAAACCTAGCGATATCGTCTACACTGTACAGGGTGAGTCGTTATTAACTGCTAACCCGGCAGGAGTGAATTCCTGAGGTCAAATGAATAGGAAAACTACAGTACAACATTTGGCATATTGTTTCGTATGACGGAGTTATACGCCTTCAAATGTTAAGGTGGGAAATATGTAATTGGACAATAATATCATAGTCAAATACAATTAAGAAACGCAATTTCGTATACAGGCTACTGGTGTAGGGATAGACAACAGCAAACATTTAGGTTTCAAAAAGAATTTCACTTCATACTTTAACTAGAGGTTGTCAACCCCATTATGCTTAGAACTTTGTAACCCTTGGCTTGAAGTGACCGGACACGACATGTAGGTGATCAGCATGTAAACAATAGTAAAAAAGTCACCTTGAGAAAAACTGCTAACGTGAACTCTTTCCTCAGAAATCACATGTTGAGTTGGGAAATGTTATTGTGGTGGCCTGAGAGGTAGGCAGCCGGTAACTTTTTCGGATATTGCAGTACCTGTATACGGAAAATATGACTTATTTTTGAGTTAATAATTAACGAGTATACGGTTGAGGAATTACTGTATCCAAGTACCAGCATTACTTTGGTTACTGTTTTATTAATTTTCATTGCCTACTACTCGATCGAGACTAGTCATGCCGGAAATATGTGAACTAGTTGGCAAATCATTAATCACCTTGCGTGGCTGTACGCTTAATGATGCACCACATACATGGTCAAATTTCATTCGCACAGTTAGCCTATGTGTATCCAGAGTTACAAGCTTTTAATGCCTAATAACATCGTGGTGCGTTGTAAAACAGTGCAAAGCTTACAATCGTATTTTTTTTTTATGAAATTAACTGAGAAACGAAGAATAAGAAGATTGCGTTGTCAAGTAAACGGAAATACACTCGTGTTTAGTGAAAAAAAAAAAAACTTGGAACCTTTTCGTACCCCCCCCCAACCTCCCCCAATTGGTATGCCAAATAAACGCGCAGCAGCTGCAGTAGGGGAATCAGGGAAAGAAAGTTTCCAGTAGAAAACAAACACAATTAGCTGAATTTCGTGGTGAAAAACTGCGGACGCCTGTTAACAAACGGAAAACAAATACAATGAAAACTCAATCTACTAACGTATTTTTGTGGTGTGATTTGGCGGAGTATAAATTTTGTGCGTGGTAAAATATTACGTCCCTACTCTTGAAACACGTCTGCAGGTAATGCAAAACCGCACGAGTTTTCACGGGACAAATATATGTGAAAAAATTATCCAGTGAAATGGGGTTGGTTCAAGAAATACAAAACCAAAGGAAATTACTTACGCATGGAAATAAATTACGTTGTCGCTTAAAAATTACTATAAAATTTTTTTTTGCGTGTTACTTTAATATTTTCTGTAATTTAAAAAAAATACATACATTTTAAACTAAAAGTCGTAATAAGAAACATAAAATAATATTGCCAGGCTCCAGCCTTCTTGATTTTAGTTTTCCATGGTTTCCCAAAATCACTCCAGGCGAATGCTGGAGTGGATTCCTTAACAAAGGCCATTGCCGATTTATTGCCCCTTCATCCTAAAGTGTCCAGTATGTGTTCCTATCTGTAATGGCATTGACTGTTGACGATGACATTATGGCCCAGTTAAAATATTGAAATAATTGAAAATTCTCGTTATACTTAGACTGGAATTTAAATGTATGTGGATTACTTATGGCGGTCTAGGAAACTTATTACTGCTGTCTGAAGCACAGTAGTGTCGCGTCAACATTGGCTATACTGCATTCTGTGAATTTCTTCTCACCTGTAACCTGTCTTCTACTCAGGGACAGGCGCATTTCCCTCCTGCGATGACCAGTTGTACCGGTCGTGTAGTATACGTTTGTGGTTTACACTACAAGCAACTAGTCACAGTGTGTATGATCGAGTGGAGTAGTCAATGTGAATCTCGCATACTGTAAAATATTGTGTAATGCATCCGCAGCGCGTCTTCGATATGTTGAAAAGTTTCCTGCCGACGTTTGACACGTGCATGTTTATTCACGTCAGTGCATCAGCGTTCGCGTAAAACAGGAACTGTACGCGCAAGTTACCGCATCGTTGGCCGACCTCAATTGAATGAGTACGATGTACTGGACCATGTTGTAGCAAATTCATATATAAAAACCCAAGGAATTCATAATGTGCTCAACGAATTACAGTCGACAGTAAGTCACATTTTACGGCGATGCAGATTGCATGCATTTCTTTACCAGCCATCGCGGGTACTTACTTCCGATTGGCCTACTCGTTTACAGATTTGTGAGAGGTATCAAAACCAGATTAGGCAAGAACCATATTTCGTAACGATAAGTCCTACTCACCGATGAAACATTTTTACTAGGCGCAGTGTCATCAACATCCACAACGAGTGGGTGTTGGCTCATATTAATCCACGTGCAACAGAGAAATCTCACTTAAATCGCGGTTTCCTGCCAATTTTTGGACGGGACTTACCGATGGCATACTAATTGGATCACACTTCCTTCCCACACATTTCTCTGGAACTGCATATCGGCACTTCTTTGAAGAAGATCTGCTACAACTACTTGAAGATTTACCACTGAATGTAAGAGTCGACATGTGATACATGTACAATGGTGTACCGTCTCATTTTAGTCGCACAACAAGGCAATACTTGGATTTGCTGTACCTTGTGCGACAGAATGGCCGTGGTGGGTCAGTAGGGTGGTCATGAAGATCACTGGCCTTAACCCATACAACTTCTTTTATGTGTTCGCTTTGTTTATGCAACTGAAGTGTTCAATATAGACAAAGTCTGGTAACGTACTCAAGATGCATGTCGCTCTATAAAGACTAGTCATGTCGCAGTATATTCACCTGTCATACGAGGGTCACATTCGTGCATTTTGGAGATGCGTGCGTATTTAGAGCATATGCTGTAAAACTACTCAATCTATTCATATTCAAAACAATTAAGTTATAAGTTATCGAAAACTATTTTTGTTTCAAGCAATACATTTCACCAATTACAAAAGAGTAATAAGAATGTGAGTCTTGTAGTGTAGTGACACGTCAAGCAATACTCTGTTGCCGGCTGCCTACCTCCCAGGCCACCACAATATCACTTCACAAATTAACATGTGATTTCTGAGGAAACGGTTCAGATTAGCAGTTTTTCTTAAGTTGGCCTTTTTTAACTAATGTTTTCATGCTGGTCACCTACATGTCGTGTCCGGTCACTTCAAGTTAAGGGTTACAAAGTTCTTAGCATAAAGGGGTTGTCAACCCCTAGTTAAATTATGAAAGAATGTTATTTTTGTAACATAATTTTTTGCTATCCGTACACCAGTAGCAGGTATACGAAATTTCGTTACTTGATTGTATATGACTAAGATATTGTTGTCCAATTACACATTTCTCACCTTCGCCTTTGAGGGCGTATAACTCCGCCATACGTCACAATAGGCCCAATGTTGTGTTATTGTTTCCCTATTTATTTGACCGCAGGAAATCGCTCCCGCCGGGTTAGCAATTAATAACGACTCACCCTGCATAGAAGCGTCCGTCCTGGCTGGACAATCCGCCGACTACGGGCACCGATCCGTTGTACCGCAGTCTGTTATTGAGAACTGCGAAAAAAAGCTTATATCAATATTTAAGAGGAGTCATCTACGTGAGGACTTAAGGCAACCGCCTTTGGGTCCAAGAAGTACGAAGAGCTAAGGGCGAAACACAACGCGCTTCAAGCCTCACCCTAGCCTCTAGGCGCAAATCAATTAACTGGTGTGCTGTCTTCTCGCTGATAGCTCGCCTTTATGAGACATTCAGTAGTGATATTGTCACTGTATGACGTAATATTTTACATTAAGGTGTATTGTACCCGTCTACACCTTTTTTAACATTTTACATCAAGAATTATCACGTAGGTGTCTTACCCATTTCAGCCATTTTCGGCGGCGAGAAAATTAGCTGCAAATATCTGCTGAGGATTTGAAAAGAGTAAAAACGCATTAAGTGTTCTTTAAATAATAATCCTAAGCATACAGCACTAGCATAGGTTCTGCAGTTTTTGAATAAGTTTGTGTCGACCGTAGCTCTGTATACCGCTTGGCGGTCTGCGTAGGTAGTCACCTTAAGCAAACTGAGCGTCTTGCACTTGAGTGTTAGACAATTTTATTAAATTTTCAGTTTTTGAGCCATAAAATTTATTCAAATTGTATTATCAAAATTTTCTCTTCGACAAAGCATAGGATAAATAATAATTAATGTAAATATAAATAATAATAAATATAACTTCACGTAAAACTTGATTGTATTAAATAAAATTCTGGAATGTACCTTAACTTATGTACATTTTTGCGTACCTGCATTTCTTTGAAAATAATATTTTGAAGTTAAATAACAAAGGTGTCATTCTGTAGCTTAATGCATTCATTTTCACTGTAAAGTCTTTCATTCGTATCATTTGAATAGTTATTACTTAAAGTAAGTATCGAATGTAGTCAAATCGCTACTTTGACAGAGGCATGTGCGAAAACCATGGACCCAAAAAATGTTTTATTTGTGGGAAATTATTATTAATGAAATGTGTAAGAGTCAACAGTGCTTGGTACAGTCATACAATTACGAATATTTAGATGCAGAGTGCCCTTAAGCGCTGGCCAAAATTTCATCACTTGCACTCTCATTTTGACGTTAACAACAATTTTAATTCACACGGCCGGAAAAACTGAATTTAGAGCAGTGTATTTGGCGGTGCCTTTACATTTGTGAGATAGGTCAGGCAGCTCATCGAAGGGTCAGAGGTCAGGGATATATAGAACGTACTCAGTGCCTGGACTGTCGCCGTGTTGCAATGTTTGTGCCCGAGAGCGCATTCATTTTAAATGGACTGCCATTTAGGCGGAAGGGCGTTGGAGCCCTCAAGGCTGGGTATTATTAACGACGCGCACGTTATATCGCAGCAAGTGACGGAAAATAACCCGCGCCAACTGTCACCTAGTCGAAGCTGGACTCTAGCTTTGCTGCACCTCAGGGCACGGCAATCATTCATACGACGATATTAGCTGCGCGGTGGTATTTCTGGCCTTCTGCGAGGTGAAAACGGCTGCAGCGTACCTCTGATCGTTTTGAGTAATGAACGATTTTCATCGCTTAAGTAGGAATGAACTCACTTATGGCCATGTGGCCATGGTACTTAGTTTCTACTCCTTTTGCGAGTGTTTTTAAGCCTAAACGAAAACAGTTATTTTAAAACTATCCTACAATTTTTTGAACACACATACATACACACACATATATAGTGTTATTTTACGAATATTCCTTGCATTTAATAATTAGCTACAGCCGTAACGGGTTTGTCTTGAAAAACAAAGTCAACATAGAAAAACTAATTTCCAAGAAATTGCAAAATGGTTTTACAATATCCATTGTCTTTCATACGTGACGTAGTCGTCTAGGTGCCATTCTATAGTGCGAGAGGTCCTGGGTTAGAATCCCGCCCCGGGCATGGATGCTGTGTTGTCTCTTCACCTCACTCTACACTCAACGGTCCTTAAGACTTTGTTGGCCGTAAATCCCGCTCACCTCACCTTTTATGCTTAAACATATAATTATCACAAAATCAGTGAAAAAGAGGCAGAAACCACTTTTCGTCCAATAAATTTTCAAAGAATGCGTGAGTATGTGGACATACACAATTGCTTACGTTCTGTTAGTAATGAAAACCTGCACTGTGTTACTATCACGAAACAAGTTTTACGGAAACAGCAGGTCAGTTGAACTTACGACAAAGTACTAACGCAGAACCAAACGAAGAAACAAGAACATTTAATCAACTTCTCTAAGACTGACAAGTAAGATGAAAGTTTTTCTTCAGACGTCTACAAAAATTACAGATACGAAAACAAAACAGTGGGAAAATCGATGTTCGGATAATTGTCCTTCCAAGATATTTATTTTCCCATAATTTGGGAAAATCCCGTTCCAAAATTCGAACTTTAAAGGCATACTTCTATCTTAATATTCAGCTTAGACAAAAAGTGGTCTCTATATTTTGTGCTTATTATTTACTCAGGAATCACCTTCTGCGCTTTGTCGGTCAAATTCAGCTCCATCCTGTATTTACGTCCTTAGGTGTGAAACGCAACTGGTGAGAGACACTAAGATACTAGGGCCTATTCACAAAGAAGAAATTAAGATTCCAGTCCCCGAGAAAAATCATTTTTCGTTTTCACACAGCATATATATATATATATATATATATATATATATATATATATATATATATATATATATATATATATATTCTTACACATGAATTTTTACATTTGACACGGAAAACATTAAAATAAATTACAGTGCAGTATTTTTACTGGTATCGTAGCTACCTGGGAAAATTTACGGGACAGAGGCTACATCAATAATGTAGCTCGAGTAGGCAAAATCAGTATAAATCCGCTTCTGATCATAGCGAGTTAATTCCTTCGCGACCTCATTACAGTGAAAGCGAGTTTATCGCTAGTGGACAATTAGACTTTATATTACACATAACCACACCCATAGCGAGAAAAGGCTAATAATATATTGTTTTGAAGTTAAGTGGCCATGGTATGCTTGAATCGTATTTAACTACTGAAGTGTCTCATTTGCCACAGCATGGGCAAGCAACACGGTACAGATGAATCTTCCCTTTGATGTCTTGTAACGTTTAGAGAGAGAGAGAGAGAGAGAGAGAGAGAGAGAGAGAGAGAGAGGGAGGGAGCAAGAGAGAGAATGTGTGTGTGGCGCACTGGCATACCGCAACTGATAAGGTAACGACATTGTCAACATTGGGACACCAATGAATCGTACATGGCAGGAATGTAATCTACACATTACCTTTGTCGACGTTAACTCTCACTCATTTATGAATGTCTGTCTGTAACGTATACGTTGCTAACTATTCATGCGATTGCGACGATACTTGGTTAGTTGTGTGTGAGCTCGCGAAGGTTTCCGATAAAAAAATATCTGTTACATTGTATGAGGAGGTGGAAACGGGGCAGTGGAGCAGAAAGTGGCAAACTTTTTGATTTTTTAAATCAGTGAAAACATTTTCTGTTTCCAAATGATTCTAAAACGGTCATTAATGATCTTGAACATCATTTTGCACAATTTATAATTACTAACAATACTTTTGTTCCAGAATTTTTCTTAGAATATCAAAAAAGTTATAGTAATTTAAAACTTTTAATATTATTATTACTATTATTAGTTATAAGAAATGTGAAGTGCCGAAATTATTAGAGTAGTTTAAATGTTTTGTTTAATTATCAAAACTGTATTATAAATGTTGAATTGAACTAATGCATTGCTCAAATGCATTGAACTGAATACCACGCAAACTTAAGTGGCGGGAAATGTCGATCGGCAGCAACTTATTTGAAAATCTAACGCACTTGCAGTTACTCAGAATGTAGCTACTCGTGACTATTATTACAATGCGTTACAGCAACGCCACATAGAATATAGTAGGACCTTAAACTAAGTATATGGAGTTTCTTTGCTCGAATCCCTCTGATTCAGTGGATACGTGTGTCATTTTCAGATTATTTTAAGTTTATACTGTCTTCATCAATTTCTCGACTTACTTATCTGCAGTATTCTAATTAAATAGCATTCAAATATTGGTAGGTTGCCATCCATACTTGCCACCATATTTTAAGTAGGTATTAGCTTTCTAAATATTTAATGCGTCAAAATTCTTTTAATAGCAATTAGTCCTTGTTAGGAAATGTCGATGAACATAACCTTACAATGTATAACGAATCACCGTCGCTTACGTATAGCTCGATTCTTTACAGTATTTGGTGTTAATTATGCCATATAAATGTGTATATGTTACCAAAATTTAAAGATTAAACTAGAAATGTTGAAGATAAGTAAAAGTCGAATAATCGCGTCAAACGTAAACACATCAACCTTAATGGTTTTTACAGCGTCGCTATATTTAATTGCACGCGGCTGTCATGAACGTATTTAGCAGCATGATTTATCATGACGTTACATAGAATGTAATTTTATGTGTGTATCGATTGCGGCTCAACTTTAGACATTGCATTTGATAACATATTATTTATTCCAACACAAATTTGGACGTCCATACATTTTCGAAAAATTACGTGTCATAGTTAAAATTTTGCTGTTTTGTTACACTTCTTTGTAATAAAAAAATATATCACCTATTTACGACGCGATTATTCATAGCGACAAGAAAATGTAATGAGGTGCTTAACCAAAACACTAAGATCGCTCGCAGAATTATATACACATTCATAAAATTAATTGAAATTAATTAACTCTTCACATTTTTTAAAAATAAATAACTGTACGTTAAATATTAGACTCTAATTCCGAGTAGAACATTACATTAACTTCAGTTAAATTACACGTGTGTACCTATGTAAAAACCAATTAATAGCATCAGTACCTCATAAGCACGGGAATAAATTGTATATTACCTATTTGTATTCGTCCCTTGCCTTCACACATCTTCGTTCAATACTGTGCTATGAAACATTACCAGGTAAATAAAATCTTATACTTTACGAGAGTGTATTAAGAAAGTTGAGCCATCATATCTGAAAACCATTTTGAGACAGACATCTACCGACTTCGATGGTCGCGTTAGGACCTCCGCTTTGCGCGGTATCAAATCGACGAAATACGAAAGTCTCAGCTTTATGCTTGGAGTCAACCCATTTTCCTCACGGTCCACGGCCTGTGGTATCTACGAGCCCAGATGACGAGTGTTATCGGTGGGTTCTTGGAAATGACGGAAGAGAGGAAGACAAGTAGAAGTAAGAGGAGGCGAGGTAGAAGAAATCTTTCCTGTAAGCGCCACCTCCTTGCTGATCATATTTGGCCTCTTGCCGACGATCGTCGGAGGTTCACCCTTCCTTCATGTGAGACGGTCTTCAAACTCGCAAATATAATGCGTTGGGTATTGAGAGCGTCCTTGAAATGTGTTCAAACATGACGAAGGATGTCAGTATGAGTATTTTCGTGCAGTCGGCACTAGGGCGGAAATGCTTTTGAATCGGTTATTTCAGAAACAACATAAGTACATTTTTTTTACCAAAATGTGTTGTGGGTTTAATAGTTTTGTAGAGAGGTAAATACACGTATTATTAAACCACAGTAAACGTCGTTTGCGAATGTGGCAAGGCACTGAACTATGAGTTCATTTGAGAAATGCTTAATTTCATTGATTTCCTCTGTACAAAAGTGTAAAACTCATTTTGGTAGAACTTTGACTCACGTTGTTTCTCAAATGACTGATTCATTTATTACGCTACCAAACTATACAAACGCAATACACAGCCTTCCTAGGCATGTTTGTTATGCGCTACGTACAGAGCCTCCACTCAGATGATCAAGTTCGATTCAACGCGGGGTTGGACCCTGATTTTTTGCATGTACGTTACGTGACGTACGTTGGTCTTAGGGTTCCGTCGGGGTACTCCCATATTCCGTCCGTTCTCTATCGTAGGACTTAACTTCAGGCAGGCAGATGTCTACCGCGGCCATCCCATACAATATTATTTATGTATTGCGTAATGAACGAAAAAAAATTGGTAAACATGGTACAATATTTTAATCTAAAATACAACTTTCTGAAATTTTCAGCACTTTAAACGTCAATTTAGAAATATATGTATAACAATTCGATAAAACGGTTTTCGCAATCTCGGGGCATTGTGGGCGTAGTCTCGCAGGTGGCGGTTAGTTATTCTGATAGTATTTTCATCCTTATTCCAGCGACAACAGGCCGTTTGTCTTGGCATGTTGAGGCTCAGAAGTTAAGGCGCTGTAATATTGGAAATGACGCGCGAACTTCGTGTCCAATCAGCTCCAGCGCTCAATGTTTCAATCGTCCTGTTGGATGCATGAGATTTCAAGCGGCGACTCATCATTTCATTGGTGAAAATGTGCAGAAAGATTTGATAATAGCAACTATTAGTGTTACAAATTTACTCACCTGGGCGCAGCAGGGTTCGTTCGGGGATGGATGACTAGATAATTAAAAAAAAATTATTATTTAGTTTAGTTAACATATTCTAAAAATTATTAAAATGATCTACAATAATACCGTAACACAACGAATCTTTAGATGCCATTCATAACTCTGTAGATCAATATTTACAATTATTATTTGCAGTTATTCTTCTAAACATCTAAAATCCTACTCGTAAATATACTGTAAATAAATGTCTGTCCCTCTAAAACAGTTCTCAGATGATATAAGTCAGTGTTCTCTTACATCTCTTTCTAGAAGTCTCTCACAATTAAATTGTGCTTTGCAGAAAGGCGCCATCTCGCATTTGATAACATAGAACATCAGTTATTGTTAATTACACATTTTTTATTTTGTTAGTTAATTTATTCATATTTTAAAATACTCTACCTATGTTTCATTTTGTTTGCTTAATTTCTAAATGTTTTAATATATAATAATATAGGAGTTTGTATTTGTTGCATGTTCTTTACTTTTGTGGCTTAGATGAATTCTGCATAACACTATTCAATTTACAGTAATAGTCTTAACCTGCTCGTCCATCCTCACACACAGATGCAACGTCCATACACGCTCCAACTATTACAGCATCGTACACATTTCCCACAATGTCACGTCTTGTTGTGCTATTATCACGCTGTTCCTTGCTGTCGCAACAATCGTCTTCGCCAACGTCGTCTTCGCTGCCGAGTCAATCACCTAATGCACTACACAACAACATTCTTTGCTGGTCACCGTGAGTTGGTATTTATAGCCGGTCGCGACGATGCCCAGAACGTTCTCACAGCTCTGGGATGGTGTGGTTTACCGCAGCCCGAAGTTTCCAGGTGTTAGAGTAACATTCTATAATGGCCTAGGCGCGTGCTTTTCAAGGACGTCTTAACTGTGACAGCCACCTCTAGCTCCACCGTCAGCCCGTGACATCACCAGGAAGAAGGCAGGAGGCGGTGAGGAAACCTTTCAAAGTCGGAGTCTGTAGGCGTCCGCAGTTCTCTAAGTGATGAAATGAACGGCAAAGTCCGTCTTGACCAACCTCGCCGGAAATCGAACGTGGAAGCTCTGTGGTACGCAACATATTGATGTAGACCCTTTATTAGTTAAGTTACGATCTGAATTATATATATGCAAAAAGGCCGTTTAATATATATTTTCGAGACCCGAAAATTGGCATAGGTAGGCGACACTTTAAATATTAGTATTACGTGTTTTAATATTGTTAGCATTTAATTGTAAAAAATAATAAATAACCTTCCATCAAAACTATTTCTACATTAACGAATCTAAAATGGCTGAATATAATCCCCTGCAGGCCAATGACGAAGGATAGATATTTATGTAGTGATTAGAGGGAGGTCTTGAGGTCGCGTTTTAAGGTCCAAAGGCCAGCGCTCGCTCATCTGCCCGCGCTGCACCTTTACTTGCAAAAGTAACGCAGCACACGGCATATCTTTGTTTCATTCTTCAACTTGCATATCCTTTCTTGCTTTGATTTATATTACTAGGCTTTCCGCCTGTATTACTATAAAACCAGCTCCCCTCGCCATTTAGAAATGCCTCAGACTCAAGTAACCTCTTGAGCCTCTACCTGAGACTTTCCATATAGGTGATCGCAGTTTTTTTGCAAGGCATATTAACGCTCATACTCATATAAACTCCTGACGATCTTGTTGGCATATTTTTCAGATTTTGTACAGAGTTTCATAATATTTCATTGCCCGCGGTTAACTGGAGGCTGTGCTGCTCAGAACTTCAGTAAGTCAGTATTGGGTCTTCAGACATCCACTCCACAGGCTTGTCACAAAGTTGAAACTTGAAGATTCCTTCGTGTAGCTTGGCCATACAGTTGCCATGTTGTGTTGCCAGTTGAGCACTATAGTGTGTAGTTTCCACAATTTCTCTTTTCATCTGTACTCGTACATCAGTTGAGACAGTCCTGTACGCCTTTGTATCCACCAGCAAGGTAGATCTTTGAGTTTTCATGAGCGTTCTTATATGTATGTGATACCATACTGAACCACCATAAGTCATGATTGACTAAATTCTTTTGAGGGACTGAGAATTTAACCACTATGTGGTGTTTCCAATAGCCTTAAGTTTTTGTAGGAATGTTACAGGCTTTTTACAGATATAATCAACATAGTGATGAAAACTTAAGTTTATCATCCAGTATGACTCCCAGATATTTTAACTGCTGTACGAATTGCACAGGCTGGTTCAAGAATCTAGAAAGTAAGCTAATAAATATAAGACTGCTGCAAGCTCTACAAGCCGAATGAAGTATACACACGCAGCAGTATGGTTTCTACAATGGAGTAATCGCGGATACCACATTGATGGATGTCATGGAAAAAATTGGCTTAAGAGATCACCTTATTGTCTGTGCGTCCCCTAAAAACTAATGAACCAGTGGACCGAATTTCATAAAACTTTGTACACCTACAGTACTTTGTAACGGGTCTTAACTTACACCTCAAGTTACATTTAGAATGAACTACACCACACGTTCTTTAGCTGGTGGAAATTTTTACATTTTTCAGAATTTCACAAAACTTTATACACGTATACTACATATAAATCTGACTTTACCGTTGCGCATTTAGTTCATCCTGTGTTCATATTTTCAAAATGGCGGCTATTTTTATATTTTTAGCATAGTATTACATAGCTTGATAAATATTTTTTTCAGATTTTACCAAACTTGATACATATATGCTACATATAAAGACGACTGTACTGTTGTGTATTTCGTTAATAATGTGCTTATATTAAATGAGGGCCATTTACAGTATATATTTTTAGCATACTGTTACATATCTTAGGAAATATATTTCAGAATTTCAGCAAAGCTGATACACATATACTACATATAAAGCTGACTTGACTTTTGTACATTTCATTCATCCTGTGTACATATTTTCGAAATGGTGGCAATTTTCATATTTTGCATAGTATAACATATCTTAGGTAACCAACGGTTGTAACTTGTGTTGTGTTGTCTCCTGACTTTTGTTTGTAGTCCACTGTTCACTGTTTTTGTCTACTTCCATCTTTTTTCATATTGGGAATCTGGTTCTATATTTGTGTATGTCTTTTGTGTATGTGTGTTGTGTCGATATTCGATTGAATTCTATCTCTAGAATTCTTTGTTGTCTAATATATAAATTATTAAAAAAAAAAAAAAAAACTGACTGACTGAATTCCTCTAGGATTGCTTTCTTTTCTATTTTTGTGTGTGTTTCATATATTTGTTTTTTCTTGTTCGTTTTCGTACTTTGTCATTCAACGCAGGTTTGATCAGCAAAACATGAGCAATGACGTATTCCACAAACCAACAAATTCTAACATACAAAGCTGAATTAAGTATTGTGTATTTAGTTCATCCTGTTTTCATATTTAAAAAAAGGCGGCCATTTTTATATTTTTAGCGTTATATATTTTATCTTAGGAAAAACATTTAGAATTGCACCAAACTTGGTACTATATACAAAATCTGGCATTACTTTAGGGTATTTCGTACATCCTGTGTTCATATTTTAAAAATGGCGGCCATTTAAATTTTCTTAGCATACAATTCAATCTCTTAGAAACTGTTTTACAAAATGTAATTAAACTTGGCACACATGTGCTGCATACAAAGCTGATTCGACTTTTGTGTATTTCGTTCATTTAGTGTTCATAATTTCATTACTATAGCCATTTTTATATTTTTTTGCGTAGTATGACTTATTTGATAAAATATTTTTTGGAATTTTATTACACTAGGTGCACATACTACATACAAACGTGACTTGACATCTGCGTATCTCGTTTACCCCTTTGTAATATTCTGAAAACGTCGTCTATTTTTTATCTTTATGACAAAGATATCTAAGAAATTTTTTCCTCCAATTTTATTAAACTGGGTGCCCGTATATCACTTAGTAAGGTTATTTATATTTCGTATTTCTCGTTTATCACATGTCCAAATCAATATTTTCACTTAATATGCCTAGATATACGTAAAAGATTTTCACTGTCATGGTAATTAGCACCCACTTTGAGTAAAGTAGGCTTATCAGCAATGCTGGTATCTTCTTATTTATTTTCCATATATGCACCCGTAGGAGAGTCAGGGATATGTAGTAAGACACATCTTAGGGATACTCGCCATTTTCCTTATAAAATATCCTTGACGTCAGTATGGAGCTGTAGGGGAATGTTTGGTCTAAAGAGGGACGGGGGAGGGGGTGGCCAATGGTAACGACCGCTAAGTTTCCCTCGTCGAAAATCGGTAGTGATCCCGCCAGAAAGCGAACCGGAATCATCTTGGTGAGAGTGCAGGTCAATGAAATGTAATATACCTATAGTCGTAAATGTAGGTTTTTCCTGCTTTTTTTTTTTTTCGCGGTGGGTTGAGATGGCGTAGGCCGTGTCTGGTGCTGACCTGGGAAAACTGAACCAGTCTGCGTGCACGTGAATAGAAGCACGAAATAACACCCGTGTTGTTTTTTGCAGCACTGTAGGGCCTCGACTTCTTGGTACTGTGCGTGTTTGATCCACATAAGCTAGGAGCGACAAAGCCGCGCTGCCGTCGAACGCTTTATCGCCTCCGCACGCAAAGGCAGTTTGTAACCAAAAATAATTTAAAGGGGAACTGTCTCAATCTGTTGGCGGAAGCACTGTTCAGTACAGTATATGCGATTCTCGTATGTTATTTGTACAAGAGCAAGATGTTTTCGCGGAGAAATGCTGCGATAGTCGACGCGCTCGAAAATTACTTTTGCGTATCTCGGAAATCGCATTTAGAAACCTTATCAAGCAATGGCGAGAAAACAATTTGAAAACGCAACCTAACAGTGGTGGTCAGACCACTCGCCTCCCACCAAGGCGATAGGGGTTCGATTCCCGGAGGGGTCGGTCCCTAGACTTTCGCATGTGGGAGTCGTGCCGGACGATGCCGTTGGTCGGCGGTTTCGTTTTTTTTTTTTCGGGGATCTCCCGTTTCCCCCGCCCCCCTCATTCGGGCGCTGCTCCATACTCACCTCATGTCACCCCTCACCAGTGCTAAAGACCTCTATGTTAAGCGCTGAACCAATTCTCTCACTCACTCCATTGTAGGGCTTATTCTATATCATTCCTTTGGGCAAGCCGGGCGCCCAGTAGAAAATCTGAATCCGGGCTGCGAAATTATCTCTCTAGTAAACCCTCTTCATACGATATTCATAATACTGTTTAAGAGGTGTGGAAAGGTCAGATGTCGAGTGAATGCGACTGGAATACTCATCGTTGATAAAATCTCATTTACTCATCATAATTCGATGGGATTTTTTTTGCGGGGTAGATATTCCATTAGCGGACGTTTATTTATGTAGCACTTGACTGTAGTATGCTTTTCTTTCAAGTAAAAAATAAATAAAAACTGTAATTAGAAAAATAAGGCATTGAAGCCACAAAATCCATAACAGATTGAAAACAGTAGCATCCGTAAACCACTCGCGCAGAGGTTTTCGGAGAGTAAAATTATTTTGAAACCAAAAGGTAAATATTTTTGAAATTCGGTTATCATAGAGTCCTGGATATTGTCGGACTAAAATTTATAAAAATTACAGTTTTCGATTTTTATGGATTTTGTGGTTTCAATCCCTTATTTTTTTAAAAACAATTTTTAATTTTTTACTCGAAAGCAAAGCATACTACCGCCCAGTGCTATATAAATAAACGTCCGCTAACCGAATATCTACTGGGCAAAAATCCCATAGAATTATGGCGAGTAGCTCAGATTTTATCGACGATTAAGTATTCCAGACGTTCGCTCGACATCTTACATTTTCATATCCCTTAAGAGGAGTATGTACCGGTGTCGAATTTCCACGTTCGACGCGTGGGAACAGCGGAGCGATACGATCCAGAGTACTACGCTCGACGAGAAGCATATCGCCTTTATTCACAGGGAACCAAACTGGCATGCGAGGTTTTCAATGTGGTCTATTTTCTATGGAACTTTAAGTGGCGACCCTAAATTTTTATTTTCGTATAGTTTGAAGTAAAGGTCAACGCATGCTTCTAGCTTTGCGTGTTAAGAATGTAGGTGGTATTTTCGGAGTTACAGTGGCCTAAAAAAAGGAGTTTTTAGACATTTTGAGAGGCTCGAAAATCACGTTTTTAACAAGCGTGCTGAATTTGTAAAGTCATAGAAGCATAGTTTCAAGCATGAATTATTTTTGTACATAACTGCAATATGCCCACAGAATATTTAGGAATACAGAAGTGAAATAGCCGGCAGGACGGCGAACTCGGTCACACACGCCAGCAAAATGGCTTCCCTGGCCAGCAAGATGGCGAAAACGCCTACTGCCAATCAGCGTAAGGCAGCTGCCCAGCTAGCCGGCAGCCAGGCCAATAGTAAACCTGTAGTAACATGCAGGATCCAAACATACACGGGGCTGGTATCAACAACCTCGGGCAGCCAATAAGCGGCGAAGTTCGCCCGTATCAAAAGAGCCGCCACGTCATTTCGTGTCTGGGTTACTATTTAGTCTGT
>PNEQ01022463.1:0-54480 GCA_003012365.1 Medauroidea extradentata
GATCAATCTTTAGCTTTTGTTCACAAACGGTACAAAAGTCACAAACATCAGTTTTTGGTTGTTTGAAGCCATACTCACAATGTTGCTTGAAATACTTAAAGTACGTTACATAGCTCATACGAAGTTTGCCTGCCGGTTTTCTCAAAAAAAAATACTCGCAGAACATGTTGTATAACAATTTGACAGTCAAATTTGGATTTTCAAAATAATTCAAATTAGATTTTTCAGCACAATAATGGCTTTTTTGGCTAGGAATAGTTGTCAAGTGCTCTTTTAACATTTCCCAAATATTAGCGACGATTTTGTGTGGCCGATTGTCATGTGTGCCCCTTTTCTCCTTAAATGTGTCATTTGACATCGCCTTTGCTTGAATGACCCTCAGTCTTTTTACAGATACACGATACAGTTTTAACAAAACTGTGCGACAGACATTCAACTTGAAGCCATCTATTGGAATGAAATACTCCCAAATATTATTTCTTGACTTCTTAGGATTTTGTAAAATTTTGGGGTTATGTGGAGTAGGTTTCTTCATCATACAATGGCTAAGAAATGAATCTTGCAATTATTTTCCTTGTTCACTATAAAAAATATCGTATAGCTCTTTTTGCTTACCAACTGTTATCATCTTGCAGCAGTTGTGTTGACAACACCGATCCACCACTGAGAAATGTTTTGCCTCAATTGATTTTCCACTACACGTTGTATAATTTTCACCCTTGAAACGTTTTCTCTTCTTTTCTTCTTTCTTTTTATTATTGTTGCAATAATGTGTCCTTTTTCTGCCTGTTTTCGTGTCCATTTTTTGTTTTCTTTGTCGTTGAAATGCTAGAAGGCTAGCGTAAGAAATTCACTGGTATGTAAACAAAACAATGAATCCAATCCATAGATATTGATGTGTGCAGAGGTTTCACTACAAAAAAATGCACTCCTGTCTTCTAATGTTGGAGGCAACATTATACACAATATGAACGTAAAATTAATCCGATTTCCCGAAAAAGGGCACATGTGTCTCTACCAACAATGTACTGTCCTGACATCTGTTGTTGGAATACATAATCAAACTTTTGAGGGAACATGCTACACAATATGGCGGTTAATTTTAAACGATTTCCCGAAAAACGGCATATAGTTCTATGTGCCCATCTTCCGGAAAACTCCTCAATTGTGACTAAGTTTTCCTCTTAGAAAATTGTTTTATCCCTCATAGTTTTTGCGTAATGAGTCATAAACGTCAAAAATTTCGACTTTACGGTTTTATGTACGCTACTAAAACCAACTGACATACCAAACCGAAAAAAATCACATTGTATAATAATGTTGTAGGCTATGAAATGGCACATATAAAAACAAAAAATAAAATATTTTTGTATTTAATAAAAAATGCGGAATTTTGAAATGATTATTTAAAAATTTCAAAAATGGTTTAAAATACAAAAATTTATTAATTTTTTATTTTATATACTTCAAATCATAATCAACAACATTGTTATACACTGTGAATTTTTTCGGTTTGTTATGTCAATTGATTTTAGTGGCGTACATAAAACCGTAAAGTGCAAAATTTGACGTTTACGACTCATTACGCAAAAACTATGAGAGATACAACAATTTTCTAAGAGGAAGATTTAGTCACAATTTATGTATAAAATAAGAAAAAAAATATTTGGTACAAATATAAATATAATGAAAGACGTTGAAAACTAAGGTGAACCACGCCCTTAAGGAGGTGAGCGCAATAGTTCTTATTATTATTGCATTGAATTTAGTTGAATAATTGCTGCCACTCAACTAGATTTGATGACGTAATCGGAGCCGGGTTGATGAAGTATACGGTATCGACGGACGAGCACGCGTCCGCCGGCACTCGACCCCCGAGCCCCGGAGGAGAGCTGGATTGCTGTTGATCTGACGAGTGTTGGCGAGCGACAGACCCGGTTTACTAAGTAACAAGGCGTTATGTTGGCGTACCAATCCTTGCGGCACTACGAGGGGGTGGGGAGTTGAGTTGCTGTCTTCCTAGGTTTCCCAGTGCTGGCCTATTTGCAGCCCGAAGCTCTCGCTGTCCTGCCTGCTTGGCCATATAATAACGCTACGTATTCATAAAGTTTAAATCTACGGTCTATGCGATCAAGCCAATTAAAAATATTAAAACAACGGCTTCAACCACGCCTTTCTTGGCAGCGCAGCATGCCTGAAGCTGTTTTATGTGTGGGAGACGCAGAAGCGAAGGAGCAATAACTAAGGGCGACTCTCATACGTGCATCAAGCGCAACATGACCTCTGCGAGACAATAATTGAACTAGCATGCATGTTTTCCGCCGAACCGTTTTCACTACGGGTCTTTAAGACGTGGGTGGCCATATATTGTTACTGGTATTAAATCTGTACCAATGTTAAATGTTATTTTATGGTTCTTCGAATTCTCCCCATGCGAATGTTTCCACTACAAAGGCAATGACCGATTACTTACCGAATTCCTGCGGTTGTGTCAATATTTGTGCTACCGTTTCTAACGAATTTGCTATGGATGAGACATAAAGCTCATTTTACTTACTCTCAACGCATGATGTCAGTACATTTTGAGGAACGACGGTCTGAAAAGACGATTTAATCTACGTTGAAGAGTTTTGAAACATTTGGTTTCTAGCGAACATGGTGTCTTAACAGCGATATTCCGTACTCACGTATAATTTAAAACAATGGGCGCATGTGAATACGTTTCGTAAATAAAGGCGTATTTTCCAACACAATACAACACATTAGAAGAGCTTGACAGGAGACATCTTCAAATTCCTTCATCAAAGCCCGGCCGCGAATGTACACACACGCTTGTTCCTCCGACCATCGACGCAGAGTCCCTGCACTTCTCTTAAAAACCCTCAACGCATTCTCTAGCCAATGCAAACTAATCGACAATCGTCACTTGTGTGACGCCAAGTTTCTGCGGTGAACGCACCAGCCACTTGTTTTACAGTAGACATATTTCAATTAAGCTCCGTTGGTACGTTCACTAAAAATCCAATGCGACTGTCACACACACAGCAAGAACTAGGAAAGTGGTTTAGAAGAAAAAAGAGAGGCTAGCTAGAGCCTATACCCTCACTGACTGTAAAAATAAATTGAGATTAATCAAAAAAGAAAGTTGGAGTATGCCTGACACAAACTCAATTATAAATAACAACTTCCTGGAGATTAACTACTGTAACACCCAGTTACCAACTGGTCATTGAAATTTCAAAACGAAGTTGTAGTACTTCAGTTAAGGCTTTTGACGTGTCCCGTTTGAAAGGCGTGTGGAATTGACACCACAGAACATACTAATTACATCATTGAATGGCTCCACCAATATATAAAGAGCACAAGCCTCCAAAACTAGCAATAGCCAACATTACAACTGACAAGAAAATGTCATTGTTTCTGGAATTATATTGCAGCAAAGATTTGCCTGAGACTCGAGGAGTTCAAAAAGTGACACGTCTTGCATGATTACTCCGACGATCCATGAGAAAAGTCTCTGGTAAGAGCCAAGAGGCAAAGCTGCTAGAGGCAATCTAAATTGCAAGGCATACAGACAGAAAGCCTTGTAACTAACAATGGCATGCAGTGAAGAGGCAAGATGAAACCGAGAAGCACTTCATGCCGTGTACTACATCACTATCGAAAGTGAGGATTCTGTGTGAGTGGATGGAGGAAGTACCGACGTCCGTGTCATAAAGCCTGTCATATAAACAGTTCTTAGTTCCTATAGCCAACTATAAGATTTATTTTACTAATTTCACAAATTTCCTCCCTTGTTGGATAAACTGACGAAGGGATTACGGTTATATATAATACACTGCCTTTGGAAAGATCTCACGGATTTCTGGCCGAGCGTCCTAGTCAGAGTATTTATAAAGTTGTCTTAGAAGCTTACAGTAAATCAAGTTGGCTAATGCCCGTGTCTCTCGCCCCGTCTCGTAAGACAGTAAATATTTCTCTCAAAACACGTTTTATTACATTGTCAGTTGCATATATCTGATATAAAGCACGCCGTTGCACTTCTCCATTGCAATTAATGAATCCAGTAAAGATAAAGTTGTGTTTATAAGAAAACCCCAGCATTTAGAAGTCATTTGACAGTCGGCTAATCCCACAGTCATTTTTGCATTCGGCGTGCTCTCATACATTAAACTAAAATATTTATTTACTGGAGTCATATAGAAATAAACGTATCAAATAAAAATGCCATTTTATTTTTTCTTTATGACAATCGAAAATAATCAAACAACTCAATAATTTATAACGCTGGAACTTCCAAAAACAAGAATCACACACTCACAAACAGCTTGTTGAGGAAACTGCCGGAGTAAATTCACTAAATAATACCAGCGCCATTTCCATCTGAAGTTTAGCATCCTGGATGACGCTAACGTCGTCATTATTCATGCGTCGATGTTAAAAGCATACGCGCTGCCGGTCTAGTAGCTCGCAGCACACGGCAAGTTAACGTGTAAATTAAAGCGAATGAGCGTACCACGCAATTAGCGAGAGTCAGCCCAGCTCGCCTGGGTAGTCCGTGTGGTGTGTCGTGACTCGCTCCAGGCGTGGCTCGCAGACGTTTAGGCACGTCGCCAGCTAGCATGCCCGCCATCCTACCCGGCACATTACTTACGCGCAAATGAGCCGCCTGCAGCGAATGTACACTACATTACCTTAAGGGTATCGTCTAACACGTGCACGTGTTGTAACATGCAGGGACATTCCTCTTTTTTTTTTCTTTTTTATAAATACATTTTACAACATTTGGTTACTGTGCCAATGTACGAAAAGAAAACACACTTCAGATAAGGACGGAATATCATTGTAAAGACACCATGCTAATTACATACAATGTTTCGAAGCTCTCGAATACAGCTAACTAAAAACAGACTTTCCACCTAAACAATAATATGGTCACCACTTAAAAGTCCAATATTAAAAATGAATCGGCGGGAATCTTGCACGCACTTTCAGCGCCTGGCACGTTGTAGCGAAGCGACATTTAATGCGCTGTTAAAGGCCGCCCTTATGTCACCGTTGCTTGTAACCTCTAACGCGCAAAAAGCGCTCAAAGTAGGCGGCGCTTAAGTTAGAGCCTCACCCTTTGTATTGAGTTTTCCATTAAGAAATCATATGTTTATTAGAATTGTTAAACTACATATTATGGTGTTTTAACATTATTTAGTCACGAACATTGCCCGTTGTCTGAAACAGTGGCTGTTTCTGAATTCGTAGGATTAATCCTCGAATCCTCGTAGCCTTCACAACAATGCATCCTTTGCGGCGAGGGTACATTTGTGTATAAACATACCTTCCGAATTCCCAATTCAAATAAATGACTGTCGCAAGGGCGTAAGGATGCCTGCCACGCATCCTTGAGCCAAGGATGTTTGGAAGGGTGCATCTTGGATCCTCGGTAGAATTCGGACGCGAATATAAAATGGCCGCATCCTTCATGATGCACTTTTCTAGGGTGCGAGGGTGCGAAGGATCCTTCAAGGCACTATTCGGAAACAGCCAGTGATAATCTATTTATGATTTTAAAATATTCGACTAACTGTACGGTGAACTATCTTAAGGATGTAAGAACAAAATTTTCTTTCCGAATTTATAATACTGCATTGCAAGAGCGTACCGAGATATGAGTGGTGCCGTTTGTTGACGCTTATAGTTTAAACTTATGTGGAAAATGTTTGAACCCTGAATCATATAGCAATACATTGTCATGGCACATATGACCGTCTTACGTAAGAATTCCGTCCTTTAAAAGTTATGAAATTGTTATGTGTAAACATTTTTACAGGAAAATAATTTTCATTTTATAAACTATACAGTTTGAGAGCGAGCTGAGTGTGTTTGTGCAAAATCGAGTGTATTTATGAAAAAGTCACTTTTGGCAGAGGAAAACACTGCTTATTTCATGGAAACAGCTCTGAAAAGAAATGCCAACACAACTGTTAAAGAGCGGAATTCTTATATGAATCGGACTAAATAATATTTTCAAGCAAAGAAATTAATCTTAGCTCAATTAGATTTTCCACGCCCTCAATTACGTCGTAATTATTGGAAATATATTATGGATTTGTGAATCTATAGCAATGATATTGTATTTTACCTGAGAACTTTAATTACGAATTTTAAATTAGTTTTTTTAAACGACAGGCACATGAGAATAAAAACTGTAATTTTGAAACAGCTCGCAATCCCCATGTAAAGAGAACAACTATTAGCTCGTGGAAATTCTCGTCTTCTATTATCCTGGGAACTAATCAGCATGGCGTGAAGCAAACCCGTCAATGTGCTCCTGAGCGCCGCTGAGGTTGATGCAACTTCAATCTGGAGCAATGGCGGAATGCAAGAGCAAGCGAAATGGAATTGTTCCAAGGAAATCTGTTGGACATGAGCAACGTTCGTCATGTTTCACATTTCCGGGAACTGGAAATGACCATTGCCGTTAGCTTTTTAGTAGAAGGCCGGAAATCTTAAATGTGGCAAGGCTACATCAGGGGCTTCCTTACCAGTCACTAACCTACTTGGTTGCTCTAGTATCTGTGGCGTGTCTAGGTGCAGCTTTAGTGACGTGTACACGTCTATAGTCTGTTCACTTTAAACCTGAGCACTTAACAACACTTTTAATACCCAAAAACTGTATTTTGTTGGGTCAAATATGTTAAGTTTTCAGATTCAGAGAATGTTTGGACAGTTTTTTTTTGTTCCAGGGAAGTTTTCACATTAAAAATAGTAAATATTACTGCAAAATGGTTGAAAGATAAAAATTAAGTAGTTCCCACTTTATCGTGAACAGTCTATACACAGACTAGGGCAGCCAATGAGCGACCAGCAAAAAAGTCCCCCGATGCAGAGTTGCCACATTAAAGACGCCGGCATTCTACTAAATACGGCCATGGAACGACCCAACCGTGTATCAAACCCTTGTTGCGACCCATATTGTACCACTGGGTCAAACGCGAGCTGTAAAGGAGGAACCACGGCGGCTGAGAGGACAGCCAGCGGTTGTGGAATCTACGAGTGACGTCAGGGCAACAGTCAGTGCCCATAAAAGCGTGGCTGGCCAAGAGGCCGATAAAAAATAAGGGGGTGCCACATTCCGTTGTCCCACTGCTCGACTCCACGACGTCTGTCGACCGTACCAAGGAAGTTTGGCTGCGAGGGGTGTGACCTACCAGAAGACTGTGCAGGGATGCTAGGTGTTGGGAGGTGCCTAGTAGGGCGCTGAAGAGATCATAGACGCCGAGTTCGGGTCCACGATTGGTTGCAATGCACAGAGCCAAGTAGAAATACTTCTCAACCTAGAGCCTTTATTCACTGAGTGAAGTCATGCGAATTTCCCGCAATCCGAGACGGTAATGTACAGGTAAGAAGTCGTAACTTCTGACAGTTAGAGTTAATATTTATCTTGTAAATTGTTTTACTATGAATGATTGCACATCACCGGCTGTTTGTCAAAACGGTATATCTTTCATTTGAGGTTTAGTCTCCTAAGATTTGCGTTGTCACTTATGACATAGTGACAGGAATTTTTGGTGAAAAGATTTTTGCCCCACTTTGTTTCAGTGCCTTACGTGCATAGATGCAGCCCAACTTTATGGCTATAAAGAGAGTGTTTTTGTGTAAAGCCGTTATTCATTTGACTGTGCCAATCAGTACACGGATAACTACGACATGTCATGTCTGTGATTTGCGGGTTTAACCTCCACACGCTGAGTGTTACGGCATCTAATCACTGATCACATAGCAGAGACGCAGGTGCGCACGTAAGGCACTGAAACAAAGTGCTGCAAAAATCTTTTCGCGAAATTTCCTATCTCTACTTATGACAGCCTGGGGCCTTATGCTGGAAATCGAGAGAATTGCCAGGTTATTAGACTTCAGTCGAGTGGTTGATATCGTATAAGAGTTAGTGTGTGCAAGATTTTGTATGCTGGATGTTACTAGTCGCATGCGATTTCGTTCCCAGCATTCCGTACAGTCTAGTCGTATGGCCCGAGCGTTTTAGAAAAGAAATGTTATTCTGTTGGCATGGTTACCTTTCTCTCAATTTACTGGCCAATCACAGCTCACCATTTCAGTAGTTTGTATTGTCACCTAGTACATACCTTAGAGCATAGATAACAAATAGAGATCTGATTGTCTATACCTTTCCATGCTGTGAAGTGATTCCTAGATCTAATCAGCTGTTGATGGGCACCGAGCGAAACGAGTTTCATATTTATCACAGCATAGCGGTGAGCATGTTGTATTTAAATACCACTTACATTAAAATTTTAATTTGCAGAATGATTCGCTGTCGCATATTACCAGCATCCATTGATTCTCGTTCATTTTCGTGTAAAATAAGTGTTTGTTTACATGTTCTGATTACATTGTATTGACATTTTCGTTTTCCAGTAATTTAAAGAATGAATAAAAAGTGAATCTGTTGTGTATTGATAGTAAAAGATTCTGTAGCCTATAAATCTCATTTGTTAAGGTCTTTACAAATGGATGTCGCAACGTTAATTATTTTGCAGTGATTTTCGTATACATTGCCTATCGCTAGATATTGGTTTCACAACAAAGGCACCAAGCGATCTCTAGTTATCCATGCTCTAAGGTACATACTGTGTTAAAACGAATGTCTATGAAAATACGGTTAGTTATATCTACGAGCATGCATTTGAAGCTAAGAGTGATTTTGGGAAACCACGGAAACCTAAATTAGGCTGTTTGTAGTTGATAATCGAACCCGGGCCCTCCAGAAGACGGGTTCAGCGTTTTACCATTGCGTCACCGCGCTTAGTCGGGGCACTAAGAAGGGCAAAATAAAAGTAATATATTCGTGTTAGTGTAATTCATTTACGTTTCAAAGTTGCCTAAATTCCACCCTTACAATTCAAGCATAGTCTCAATATTTACAATAGTAACATAATAACTTTATAAAGCTGCAGCCTAAGATAGTCACATACTTCTCCACTAGCGCATTACATTAAATGCAAAACTATCTCGTACGGCTGTACAACAGAAATCACGGAATTCATTCTCAGTATATTATTTTATGCCTTCAACTTATTTTTAAACTATTTAATATTGTTCTGCGACAGAGCAAAACGTAATAGAAAATGCATCAATTTCTTCATAGCTAGTACCACATTGTATTATGACGGTTTATAAGGTACTCAGTATTAACCGAAATATAGCTCTAATTTTAATACATACACAATTCAGTACCTTAAAATACGTATTTTAAGCTGAGAAAAACGGGATTTGCCAATTATTCAAACCGCACCAAAGTAAACAAGGAAAAACACATGAAAAAATATTTCTAGTAGTAATAATTTATAATACTTTGAATAAAACTTGCGGAAGTGTAAATAGTCAAGGCAGACTCGGATCACGCGGGACGATGCGAACAGAAGACGGCCGAAAGAGAAAAGCGAAGTGCTAATAAAGGCATACACGAACCGAGGCCTGGTGCGCCAGAAATCAACCTAATGGACTGTGATATTGTAACGTTTCCTTGCACGAAGGCGGATATTCGTTTATGCAGCCAAAGACTTTAAGCGTTTGGACGCAGTCCAAGAGAACTGCTCTTCCTTTTTTTTTTTTTTTTTACTTTTTATGTCAGACTGAGATAAAAGAACGCCAGCAGTATGTCAATTTGTATGCGATCTTCCCAAACTGAAAAATCACTGCTAATTCAGATAATCCAAAAATCTATCCGATGAGTAATACTGATTTACATTTACTGTACGAGTTAGAAGATAATTACTTAAAACTTGTTGTAATACTAACAAAACTAATAACATAATCTGAAAAATGGGGACAATAGAACGTCAGAATAACTCCACGTCCCTTTGAATGCTTCACGTAATAGGGTACTAAGTAGTTTTCCAAATTTTAGCATTACGTTTTCGAAATTTATTCCTCATTGGATTCCTCAGTAGACTCATGCACCAGTCACATTCTTTCTGAACAAGAATACGTATTTACTGTACTTAAACACGTCTGCAAATATACGTTAAATTTTAACGTGCAAGAGTAAGAAAATACGTTCCTCCGGGTGCAATATAATGGAACACTGTACGACAATCTTTCTGCATGACTCAGAAATATTGCTTAGGGAAAGCTGCTATGATTCACTATCCAAGTTTCTGCTCATGAAATTCAATGTTGTCCGACGAATAAATGTACTGATCATACACGTTTCTGAGATCTCTCAGTATGTGCCATGAACGAAAAAATGCTAAGTACTAACTTCGCGTGTACAACGTAAAAGTTTTTTGTTAAATGTGCCAAAATATATACACAACTATTTTATCACAATTGCTCAATATGTGCGCGTTTGCGTGACTATTTTGGACACATTAGGGTTTTTAATATCGAGTAACATGTCAAGTGTTACAAAAGATGACACAACAGTGACACGTTTGACTTGCATTCGGGCACCGGCCATCCTGATTTCAGTTTCCCATGATTTTCCTAAATCGCTCCAGGTGAATGTTGGGATGAGTTCCTTAACAAATGACATAACCAACTCCTTTCTTCAATCTGTTGTTGTGTCAAGCCGTATCACCGTATACAATGACCTCGCTGTAGACAAGATGTAAAGGCCATTTGATGATGACGAGTTTTCAGCCCCGGAGGCTGGTTTGTTCCTCAAAGAAACACCTGAGGCGAGACTAGGTGAGGATGACACTGCGGTAAATGCCTTTGTCTTCTGCAGAATGGGCACAGGGAGGCAACACAACACCCAGTACCGACCCCAGGGAAGAAACTGTCCGTTTAATTCCCTGCCGGGAATCGATCCCAGGACCGTTCGCACACCACTAAGTCAAGCGGTCGACAAAACATTCTTACCTTACTAAAAAAGTATTTTACAACTCCACCTTAACTATACCTTTAAAAGTACGTGCATTACAAACTGCCTCGGTAACTCGCTCGGTAACGTGCTTACGTCCCGGTCAGAAGACTTGGGTTTAATTCTCCGTTGGTACTATTAAATTTCAAAGTTTCGTGTAAATAGTTTACTATACAGATTTTATCGCCGCTTATAAGCGAGTTCTTGAACTATGGCAAGTTATCGCTATGTACACAGCAGCGGCGAGATTTAAGGGAGGCAGTAATAAGCGTATCCAGAGAATAGTCACACATATTATAGGCTACTTTCACTTACCCAGACTCCTAATATTGAACTCCGGCCGAAGCGTTTTTTTTTGTATGATTAATTTTCACCAGCCGAGCACCCATTGCGAATATAAATAATCACCACCAGAAAAGCACAGTAATTCCCATTATATAAAAAAATCAAAACACACTTAATCTCCAGAATTTACCGAAACAATCACGAACGTATAAAAGTGCCGCCATATCTACACAGAGCCTAAGAAACCTAACCATCCAACACGGTGGCTACAGAAGAACTGTCAGGTTAAATCTGCATTTACAAGGAGCTAGATTGTAAGACTGTTAAGAACAAATGTCCGTAATACTTTGTGACGTGGAACGATTCCTGCAACGCGTTAGTATTGCACACTGAACCATTTTATGGACGTACGCCACTCAGAGCGAATGTTGAAGAGTTGCTGAAAACCCTGTATTATCTGTCGTCAAAAATTACAACCAATACAGTTCCAGAAAGGAATACAGTCGTACCCAGAAAAAAAACGTGAAAGAAACTAATTTTTAAAATAATTACGTAACTGTTTCGTCCTTAACTATGCGAGGGTACCGAACCGTGAAAAACACCATTTACAAAAAAAAATTTACACTAGTGCAGCCATGAATAGACAATGCAAAATTCGGATTATTATTTTGGAACAGACAAGACTTCAATGATGTGTACAGCCTTGAACACAATCTGTGATGTCACTAGTCATCGGCTTTTATGTGTCGTAATTTACGTTTTCATATGCCTTACATGCGATTGGTCACTTTACCGTAGAAATCGTAATTATTGGCCAAAAGCGTTCCTCGCTGAAAGCGTGTCTGTAAATAATTGAAAACATCAAGCAAGCGAACCACAGCTTGCAGTCTAGTCATCAATAAGAAAATAACGTGGGATTTACATGTCTCTATTCATGAGTAGAGATGATGGTTTATCGCGGGAAAACTTTGCTGGGTTTCAACGTGCGTTAAGCTTACGATAAGAACATTGGTTTTCGCATGTATGTTGAGCTGTTACCTTATTCGGCTGAGCCAATGAGATTCCTGGTATTGTAATATTTGGTGCCTGTTATTGATCTGATGGCAACTACGTTGTGTCAGACGCATATAACCCAATCATTCATGCTGCGAGAAACTACAGTATTTTTAAGGGTACGTTGGAACGACAAATTTTCGTGATATACCATCACCTCTACGCTGTAAAAAAACTTCCTAAAACGTTTAGGAAGTTATTATCCCAGACGCAGTATGGAACAGTTACCATACTTCCGTCTTGTAAATATGCAAACTTTTACAAATGTTACAATACAAGTCAGGTATCTTCAGTATACATTTGACTGTTTTATAATTCGGTTTAGGAGTGTTACCATGGCTGTCTGGGAAAGTATTCTACCAGATCTACTTTCTTAGCGCTCCTATACGCACGTCTGGTAAATTTACTAACTATTTTTTAGAGTGTAGTCATACTTTGTGGCATCTCAAGTTACGCTGGAAAGGCTGATTTCGTTGTTTGTCTACAATTCCTGTTAAAGGTTAATTCTACTTCAGATTGGAAACAAAATGTGTTTTTATATGGGAGAGTTTGGTACAGGAAAAATTTCTGCCGCTAGTTTCACTGCTATCGCTAAGGTACTAGTAAAATGCGAAACCGTAGTAAAATAAAATATAAATGAGATAGGAAGTTACAGAAGTACTTTAACTTAATTTTAAAATAAAAACAAACCAATTTCGAGTTTTAAATTATCAACGTAATGTAACTTAAAATTCAGGAAAGCTACGTGATTGGTCTGTTTACGCCCATTACCGATAGCAGCGCTCAAGCGGCAGAAATTGTCCCTGTGACAAATTTTCAACATTGATCTTTCTAACCTGCAGTAGGATTAAACCTTACCTTTTGGCAGGCTGACAAATTCAAAACACGAAACCGATAAAAACTACGCGAATCGTCAAATTATATATATTTTTTAAGTATAAAATGATTCTTGCTGTTTTAGAGTCATCAGGTCATTCGTATATTTGTCAATGCAATGCAATAATGTAATTATTTTAATAATTACACGGAACGCAATGTTGTGACATGTAAAATGGCTATGGAAAATTCATCACAAGATCCGAGAAGATAACCGCATTTAAATGGATGAGTCGTGATTTGTTTTGGGGGAGGGGGGAGGGAAATAGACCACGAGGCGTGGGCGTGTTGGACAGGTTCCAGCCTGCCTGGCAGAGGTCCGTCTGTCCGGAGAAGAAACGCACCCGTTTCCGTGGTCACCCGCATCATCGTTCTGACCATGGGGTGGATTGAGGAAGGCTGGGGAGGATGTGGAGACGGGGGGTTGAAGCGGTGACAAAACTGAATGATTACTACACCGTTATTATAGATATGCGCTATTGCGAGCAAATTTTCACATGTGAGGACTACAGACTATGGTGAAAATACTTTTGCACCCACTTATTTCAGTGTCTTACGTGAAAATCTACAGCTCTGTTTCATGGTTATTTTCAGCGTTTCGTGCAGAGATGTTTCTCATTTAATTGTGCACCAATCCGAATAATACTACAAACACATTGAAAATTTTACTTCACAATACTTTTAAAAATATTTTAATGCAATGCGAGTGTTCATTCAAGATAAGAAAAAATATTCTCCATCTCATAATGGACAGATTCTTTTAGAAACAGCACAGAATTGCATGTCCCTTAAGTTCATGTTACTTTGTCAGCTAGTCCAAGGCATATTTGACAATTATAGAGGGTTTTAATTCGATAGTAAATATGAAACGAACCATTACGAACCAGTGGGGCAGCCATAGATTAGGAGGAACACACATATGTGTCTTAGAGCTAGGGGTATGAGTTCATGAGACGGAAGAGGGGGGTGGACCAATCTGCTATACTGGTAACTGAAAAATCTGGTTTATTTTCATAGCAACGAGTATAATACGGCTGTGGGTTGGCCAGCCATAACCTCACATCCCAATACATCTACAGAAACAGCTGATTACACTAAGACATATTGCAACCTGAATAAACAAAGTCAGCTTGGCCTCAGTGTAGGCTGTTAATGCTCCATCTGTACTTTTCTCTCATCTCTGGTGGCAGCGAGCAGTCCATAGGAATATGCTATCTTCCTGAGCACATAGGTATCTGTGAAGTCAAGCAGCAACAGCAGAACCGCCAACATTTTCGCGAAATGAGTTTTTCTCCGGCTGGTTTCAATGTCTTGCGTGCATATCCGCAGCTCTGCTTCATGTTTAGTGAGTTAATGTTATTTAATTGTCAATATTTTGTGGTTATACCCACACATTACCGACGTGTGTTGTGACAGAACCTTTTTTTCTAATGGGGCCATGTCTATATAATAAGCGACGCCTGTGCACAACGACATGACGTAAATAACCATGAAACACGGTTGCAGATGTGCATGTTTAGCAATAAAACTCATTGGCGCAAACATTTATTTTTCGCCAAAATTAAGTAATTCTAACCATACAAGACGTTGGGTGATACATTTATATTGTATAATACACTGACACGAAATACTCTTGCGATTTTTCAGTATCCAGAGAAATATATTTTTCGTATCACTGCCTGTGGTGGTCTTCTTTCATATTTTCGAGATGATAAAACTTGAAAACCCGATTTATTTACGAAGCCATTATACACGTATTCAACACAATAACATGTTTTATTTTTCTAATGTTGACAATGAGAGACATGGGTGCAACCAGACAGTTCAGATTAGAGGTGAAAAATTGGTGCGTTTGGATGTATTTTTCCTGCCCGACTGCTGTCCAATCACAATCATATGTCCTCGTTGTAACGGAGCACCACTCACTTCTCAAAATAACTCTGTTTGTCTCAGGATATAACTGGCAAGAAGATGATTCAACTGATTTATACGCGAAATTTCTCTGAAGTTGAACCTACTTCACGTAGTTTCCTACCTTCGGTACGTCTCTCCTCTTAGCTTGAATGATTATTTTCTTTACGTACATACATATATGTACACACTTTTTTTGTATCTTCTTATCTTCGTCAGACAGTGGGCCATCCGTCCATTCTAACGACTGAGGAATGTTTCACAAAGGGATCCTGAAGTCAATTCACTGCGACGTATTCACACGAATCGTGACTTCACGCCAAAATGGATAAGGAATTTTGAAAGCGATATTGCATGTACATTCCACTGCAGGAGTCTTCTGTAGTGTTCACGACATATTGATTTCAGAAATCATTTCAGAAGGTCACCGGGTACAGAGAAAGTATACAGCGTTGAATACACAGACATTATACGCATTTTACAGAATTGGATAATACTGTTCTCCGCCACTTGTTACAACAAATTTTCTTTCACATAGAGCCCTTAAATTTATCCTTTTAATTTATCTCATTTCGTTGCTGAACGTTTTTAACAAAAACAATAATTGGTGTTCACTTGGTTATTTTGGTAGATGATAACGAATTATATTTACGAGTCTCGCATCTGTGACTACATGAGTAACATTTAAATTAACAGGAACCGTAAAAAGTTTTAATACACTTTATAGAATAATTGATGTAAAACTAAACATTTAAGTCTGTACAAAAATATCAATGCCACTTTTCAGGCGATTGTACGCTATGTATGTATGTATTGCATGATCATTTAGTTAGTGAAAATGTTAAATACGTTAATAGTGTATGACCACAAAGTTACCTACCATAGAAAGTGTTCACAAATTATATTCCGTTTGTACTATGCTGCAACATCTTTGAAGTACGTGTTTATTTCGAAATTGTTTGAATTGTAACCTTAATTTTTACCTCTGTAAACTACTTTTTTAGACGATGACGAAATTGTACTGGTTAACAAATCGCTGGCTTGAAGCTCTGCAAAATTATAAAAAATTTATTTTTCCATACAGTTGTATTCCAGAACGCAATGATTGGGTACACGCCTAACTACGTCTGAGGCATGGCCTGGACTTTGCTACATAAACATTGTCAATAAAACAACACGGCCATCGCTTGAAGTATTGAAGTAAACTGAGTACAATGAAACTGTTCCAAACCAATTCAGTGCCTTGCGTGAAGTGATGGTGCACTTGATACGCATGCCAATTTCGACCTTACAGCATTTTTTTGTTTAAGATTCTCGTATGATGCAAAATGACCCATTGGTAGAGATCTGAAAAATTCGCGTTTTCTTTTGGTCCCAAGCTATAATTCCAGCAACTGTAAGTTCGTGCCACTTTCGCAATTGTCCCGTGACGTATTTGACTCTTCCTGGAAGTCGCTCAGCCAATAGTACAGAAGCAACTAAATGCAGGCCCATATCACTGTATCATCGAGCAGCCAGTGAGCAGATAATGTCTGCTTGAATACACAGATGTTCTTGGAGGCTGACCAAGCCTTGTTTGAGAATGTTAGAACAGAAAATATTATCCGTCCAGAAGATGCTAGTTCGTTTGTTAATGTATTAAATTTTTCGCTGAGAAAAAGTAATTGACGTTTATTTGCAACGTAAATCTAGAGTTTCGTTTTGTATAGTATGTACTTATTATGTTTGTGTGTATGTCAACGCCTGTAAGTTAAATCGAAATTACGAGATTAATTTAGAGACATAATTTTGAAGAACACATTTTCCATGTAGAAAAAATTCAATTTCTAAATTTCTAAAACTAAAGTAATATTACAGCACAGTAAAATTCGTGGTTGGGGGAGGGGGAGGCGTAAAACCATTTTTGCCCCCTTTACAAATGATCTGGACCCTATACTGGGTGTATTTTATGTATCGATTAAATTCCTATTTCGGAATTATTTGTATGTCTGTTGACTATGGCCTTTTCTAGCTTTCTTAGTTTGTTTCATCGTTTCTGTGTTGCTCACTTACTCGTGCTTAGTACTTCGTGTAACTGTGAGTCTTCTGCGACTCGGCAAATGTCACTGGCAATAGCGTATTTCCAACAAAACACTTCAGTTTGCCAAGCAATTTATAGAATAGTATCCTTCTATGTCAACGAATTGGTGTTCATTTTCATACTACGAATCAACATTTATCAGCGAACCATCAACTGCACCGCACACAAACAACTTCGTGGAATTTCTGTACTATCGCAATGCTGTTTTATAACCACTATACGTTTTCTTGAAGTAAAGTTTCATAGACTACCATACCAACACTGTGAACACTGCGACAAACTGATGCTTTAGAAATAACATACATATTGCTTGCTGACTTCATGATATTTACAACCAGGGCCCATCCGATGCAACGCTACGCACGGATGTCGATTCGCAGTGAGATAACCACCTTACTCTTTTCTGTATCGTAATTAAAAACCTACGATATCCCGACGAAATTCCTTGGTTTCTCTACCCCATATGAAATATTTCATTTAATTTATAATAAGCATTATTATTGGCCTAAGTATGCTTCTTCGAAGAAGTACATTTTCATCTTCAGGTTCCCTAGAACTACTGCTGAACATTATTACCTTTCACTTATAAGCTCAACGAACGCGATCTATTACTAGTTTACCAAGACATTAAGCTTGATAAAGTTTCTGTTGACTGTACTAGCAAACGATTGTATATGTCAGTTTTTGTGTTCAATAGTGGACCGTGTATTTGTAAACTTGTTACAATATACTTGCAATATTCTCTTGTGCGTCTCCTTGTAAAGGAATTGTGTCATTAGTACATATTTCGAATGTACAATATATTGTGGAACAGGCTCCATATCGCAAGAAACTGGCATGGAAGAAACGAAAACTGTAATAATAACCCAATAACACATGTCATCCACGCTGGAATAAAACATTTAAGTGTTTCTTGTTTGAGTGAATTTAGTAGTCCTAGTTAGTTTATTTTCGAGCAAATTGTGCGTTCTTTCATCAACGGAAGAATACAATTTCCATGTTTTAGTAACTGATGCCAATGCAGCCATTTCTTGAAATCACATAATACTAAAATGCTATGTTTTTGAAAACACGGCAGGGCAAGTAACTACTTTCTTAGTTCGCTACCAAATTATCTATGGGCGTTCCGTTAACGGCACCGCGTACACTGTTAGAAAAAATTTCCGTGAAATTACGGAAAAGTACTGGCAAAAAAATTATCCAGGAATCTTCGTAAAGTAACGGACACTCAGTTTTTCTTGATAACGGAACCCTCCGTAAAATAACGGACAATCCGTTTTCGGCAACAAAAGTTTAAATTTCGTTAATCTACTAGTACTATATTTTCCAGAAGTACTACATTTTCTTATTAACTATGTGCTATCAAGATTCTGACGCACTATTTAGTAACACGAAAATTTTTTCGAAGTTCCTGGGATTCGAACCCACTACCTTAGAATTGCCAGGCAGATGCTCTAACCATTTAACCACAGCGACAATTTATAAGTAGATGAGTTCCATGCCTTGGTAAGATATCAACTTTATAAGAGACAACTTTGGTATTTGACATCCAGGATTCATAGTAATAATTAATACCCCCTTTTGTTTTTAAGAAACACAGTAAAATACGCTTTAAAATTGTAGAAAAATATTTCCATGAATTTATGGAAAGTTACGGTCAATCATCCGTAAACTGGAAAAACGGACACATTTCCGTAAACAAAATATTACGAAACCCACTTCCGTAAAATTACAGTACTTTTCTGTAAATATTTCCGTGAATTTACGGAAATTTTTAACAGTGTACCTGCGTGTTAGAGGCTCAGAAGTGACGGCCGGAGCTATAAGGATGACGTTAAGGTGCCCGCCAGCTGGTCGTGTGTTTGTGTGAGTGAGGCACGGCGCCAATGGCGATGTTGACCGGCTCATCTGGTGAGACATCACTTCTAGCGCAAGACACTGAAACGGCGGCGTGCAGGGGTATCGTAGATCACTCGCCTGACTGACACTTTCAGCGGTGAACACATATTTTTTTTTGCTGGAAAGTTTTAAGCCAAGTCCACTGCATGCTCATAGAGTTGTTTCACACGAATCCCGTGAGTAGTTTTCCAGGCGTAACATGTTGAAAAAGCTATTTTTAGCCATTTTGAGGAGCTCCGAAGTGATTTTTCTAATCGACGTGAAGCATTGAAACGACTTTCGTACATAGACACACTGGGCATATGTAGAATTGTTTCTTTAAAAATCGTATTTACGAACACGCTGCAACGCATTTAAAGTGCGTGGTAGGCGAGGCCCTTAAAGCGCGCCCGGATATGAACTGGTGAGCTAGATTTCCCGCCAAAGTATTATTATAGTGTTGGTCTCTAAGTGGTGGCCATGTAACTACATTTGTAGAAAGTCTGTAACGTTGCAAAGTTCACTGCATGTTTCTATTTGAGTTTCACAAACATCCTGTTAGTACATGTTGAGTAAGGAAGTTTGAAAAGGCCGGTTTTAGCTATGAGAATGCGTGTTTGAAACCGAGTGGTGATTTTTTAGGACATTGAGAAACTTTTTATCGCTTGTAATGTAAATTACTGAGAATCCGAACAACAAAACAATCTCCGTTTCCTGAAAAAAAAAAAAAAAAAAAAAAAAATTCGTCTTCCAATCGCATGCGGCAGAAAACTGGAGCATAGGCTCCTTGGAGGGGTTAGAAACAGTAATTTTTAAAATAAGAATGGTGCTCTAACAATGACATTCCATCCTTGTCACAAGCGTGTTTTCTTTCCGTATATTGGTGCAATGACCACATGTAGAAAACGTATTTACGAACACACTATAACGCATTTGAAGCGCATTTTGGGCAGCGCCCTTAAGCATTTTGCTTAGAACTCATGCGATAGTTAGGTGTAATTTTATTTGAATGTAGATTTTTAAAGTGCTTATATAATTACGAACATTTTGTAATCCTACAACAGGACATTTACACACAAAGGGTGTGGTTTTCAAATACAGTAATTTTTAACAGTCAATTTGAACTTTTAGGAATAAATATGCTGATTAAACATCCAAAAATAATATTTAAACAGAAAGCTTTAGGCCTATTAAAAACTTATTTTCTGACGAGAAATTATACAGTAACAATTTTGATTTACATTATATTTAAAAAGTTTATAAAGTTGGATGATCTGAATTACAGGTAGGACAGTTGGGCTTATAACGTCACGTTGGTCACGTTGACTGAAAGGTCATTAGAGACGGAATAATTGACTTGGGTAAGGAAAACTAGTAAAGAATCTGCCATGGCCTATCGTAAGCAACTGGTGAGATTTCGAAGTCATAGAAATTCGAAAGCAGTATGACTGGATGGGAATCGAACTCGGGTTTCCCGAGTAGCAGTAACTTTAAACTCTGCGCCGGCTCGCTCAATCAAAAAAACGAGTTTTTTTTTTCCAAAATTATAACCGTGAAATATAATAATGTGTTACTGCCACTGATATCGTGCAGGACTACGTTAAATCACCCAGCATAATGGCTTAACTTTAAATTACAGTGTGCCAGTTTAAACACTTCACCAATTAATATGCGGTAAGTACGCCCACGTTCAAACTATAAATCAGGTTTCAGTTATAAGCGTTTGGCCACCGGCACATAAGTTCGTAATGGCTGCAAGAACAATAAGCGAGTATTTAACAGATGTCGCATAGCGATTCATGTTCGAATACTATATTCTTGTTTGAAGTACTTAAGTTACAAAAACATTTAAACTTTAATTGCCTGGCAATTTAGCAGAAAGAAAATGTAATTCAGTTGTTAAGGACACTCGCTACATATTTTAAAATTATCTTCTTTATTGGTTTAACGCTTAAAAATGTTTTCAATAAAATTTAAGGATTAAAGACAAATTTCTTAGTCCACTGACAACTAGTGTGCTGCGTTGAGAGGCCTAAGTTCGTATCCTAGGTAAGCTTTTTAAGTGTGTGTCATTTATTTTTTTTGTAACTCGAGGTCATTCTACCGGAATTAAGGGTACTGCCTACCCCGTAGCCCTGGCGGAAGCAAGAATACATAATTACATGTTAAATTATATTATGTATCGAATAGTAACTGTCGAACATTCATGTATGTTACCACTGAATTTTTTCGTTTATCTGTGTGGCTGACATTGCCATAGAGTCTTTTAGGCTGTGAGCAAATAACTCTAGAAAACACGCATAAATTCGCTTCCACGTTTTAAATCCTGTAGCAACAATTTCTTCGCCACAGTGCATAAAGTTGTTTCTGTCAGAAAGCGACATTGTAAAAGGTTATTGAGACCTACCGAATATAATTTAGCATTCAACTCCCTGTCCTTGTGTTTGTCAAGGCTCTACAGGCAGCGTTCTTAAAAGCAGGTGTAAATAAGGGACAGATAAGGAAACACTCGTGAAAATATTCGTTAGTAATTATGCCAATCTCTATGTTACGCACGTGCATTTAAGTACGCATAAGGAACTTTTTTCGAAGCTTTTTTAAAATTAACATTAAAATATGAAGACCTTGGGAGTAAATAATGATAACCATAATTCCTGTAGTTTTCAGCTCAGGTGTAATAAAGTTAGTACATCAAATCTGGACAAAATAATTACATACATTTATCGTGTCTTATGTGGTTTAAAATTCGCTACCTACGTATTTTGTAAATAAGTATTTCATTAAATTTACGAATATAATTTTTTATACCGTCTGCCTTACAATGAGGGTTATAATTATTTACTCCCGAGGTCTTGATATATGTAAATTACGTTTGTATCATCCGTTACTTTTTTATAATTGTTAGTGTTCTTCAAATTCTAACGGTTCATTTTAATTAGCTAGAGGCACTTCAGGAGAAGCGCGAAATGAATGTATCCTGTTTATTCGCCGCGATGCACAAGCAAAACCGGGAAAATATATTTCGTGTTTTAATATCCTGTTTGTAATTTAATAATTTTCCTCGCGTCACTGACCCAACTCACAACTCGATCGCACTACTTCCTCTTCGCAATGACAACACGTGGTGCGGAACTGCAGCCTCTGAGCTGTGCAGTGATTTTACTTCCGTACGAAACATTCACGCACGAGAGCTGTCGCGAAAACCCCATCAACTAAACAAGAACCCAAAATAATCTGCGAAAATATCCTGCTTACGGTGTCAACGTTATTTCATATCCGAACAGCACCTACGTCAAACGTATTAAACCTACACCGTGTTAAATTACAAGCGTATGCCCTCATAATGCTGTACGTCTATGGCCGTATACGTATAAAACATTTTATAATACACCCAATCTTTCGAAGATTTGACTATTTCGGTGTGTTGTGTGACAACTTATTTGAAGGTTCTACAAAAAGTATTCTAACTCTACAAAATCAGTATTTAGAACTAAAGTGCTTTTTGTAAGGTTGTGCCAATGCTGAAAACCATCATTAAGAATTTTTTACTGAGATCAAGAAACTGACGTATGGGTGGTTTATGCGTAATATCGTTAGTATGTAACATCGGGCTTGCGTAGAGAAGCGACAGTTGCGAAGAAGAGGAGTTAAATTTCAGTTCTGTGCACAGTGTTTAGTGTTATTGAGATGTTCAACGCATCAAGAAGCCGCTCTTTAGAACACTCTCCTTTTTTGAGTGGAACTTCTGTGGCAAACATTTCATGTTAATTTTCTGAGCAATACATACCAAGAAACATACATAGTCCTCTTTTTGAAAATCGGTAGAATTCACCATTTACAAGAAATAAATCTTTAAAAAAATCAGATGCTGCAGTAGCATTGTTAGCACACGAATTTCTGCGGCAAAGAAATTCACACATGAAACATACAAATTATTGTGTGTGATAGGCATGCCAGTGTATGGACTTTGAGGTTTACTTGGTTAAAATATGTGACATTGTTCTAAAGATCTGTAGCACAGGATTTGTTTTTCAAAGTGCAAAATGCATTTACATGCATGCTGTGTGCAATTACATTGCGGGTGTAGCAGTTTTTGTCTACATGCCAGCTATTGTATTGTTGAAACAGACACATTAGAATGCATTTTATAGCAAATTGTACATTCTAGAGACTTGTAAAAATCAGACCTATTTTGTTGCCTAGGGTGAACAGCTCAGAAAAGCAACATGAAATGTTAACAAAACCCAATGCCTCAAATGTTGTAGACAATAAGAGGGTGACCACCCCTGTTATTTTCATGAAGGGAGTTTTAAAGAGCAGTTTCTGAATCTGGTCGAAGATCTCTGTTACACTTAACATTGTGCACAAAATTGATAGTTAACACCACGTTGTTTCCAAAAATTTTCAAAAATACAACTTCAAAATTAATTATTCAAGGGTTATTGTCTCCCTTACAAATTGCGTTATAGGCAAAAATGTCATAGTGTAACTAGCCTATACCTCATTTTTTATAAGGAATCATCTACTAAAGTTTTTAACATAAGCTAAATAACAGCCTCTCTATTGAGTTTCGCAGTAGTATGAAACATACTAATTCTGTGATCACTGATATATTTTTATTTGTCAATAACCTCATTAACAAATCCTGTGCTGTAATAACTTAAAAACTATAGGTAAAACCCATTTGCTGCACATAATGGTGTATGTAGTCCATTGGTGATAAAATTAGCACTTTTGAATTAAAATTTTGTTTAACATTTCTCACACGAATGCTCGGTTATTTACTTCCAGTAAAGTTAGTAGAGAATTAAGTAAGTAATTTTGTGTTGTAATATCTTACTTACTAAATGTACAGTGACGAAAATAGAGGCACCTCAAGTGCTCACCACTGTACCGAGAATGGACTATGTTATTCGAAAGAGCTTATTCCCAACAAAAAACTATTTTTTTATATTTTTAAAGATCTGTAGATGCATAGATAAATAATTTTTTTTAAAATTAAATTTAAGCTATGTTTCGTGGGTTTATGACGTGCTAAACTTAATCTCAGAAGTTTTTATAAATAGTTTGAAAGTGTAAAATTGTACGTGTTTCAGTTTAAATATCTGCAAGAAAATATTTTTACAATTTTGTATGGTTTCCTCCAATACGTCATTCTTTCATTGTGGGCAGATTCTGTACTATGACAACGCGAAATGTAGCAAATATTGACAAACTTTAAAGATATTCTTTATAAATGTTTATCTGCTCAAATTCGGTGAATTTTTTCTCAGAATTTTGGCAGGTTTCGAAAACATACATTTTTTTTAAAATATGCTAGGGTGATCAGGCAAGATACTATAATGACAGTGAATACAGTTTTTTTTTTTTAATTAATAATTTATATTGTGTCGAACATTCTTACTGCTACTGCAGCTCGTAAGTTTTACAATCAGGTTTCTCCTGGTATTTAAATTCATTATTTTGAGGTTTGTATAGGGCTCCTCCAACATGTATGTATGTTAACGGTTTTTTTTTTAAATCTGTTAACTTAAAAAATTTTCTAAAAAAGATAATAACTTTTTTAACCAGTTATATAATCAGAATATTTTAGGAATTAAAAATGCTTAAATAACACCATTTTGCATCTTGGAACCCCAAAATTTCTCGGGGAGAACCCCCGTACCCCCCACTTTCTTTTGGGGATGGGTGTTCCTTAACAATTTAATAAATTTCAGCCCCCCCTCCAAATATAAACTTGCGACGCCCATTGCCTATTTCACTAATTATTTCCTCTCTAGTGACATACGACAGGACTTAAGTAAAAAGTGGCGTCTACGTATAATGTTCTTTTTACCTTTCCTGAAAATGAACTATGTTCCCAAACAGTTATTTACTGACATATGCGTATGCGCGCAAACATTGGTTTAACAGAAAATATACACTAGGAACTCCTCTTAAGAAAAGACTGGGGAAAAATCTTGCTCACAAACACATCAATCTACATAAACATAGTGCATACATAGGTGACCAAACCTATCAACATAACAGTACTTATGTGTCTTTGAAATACAAGTATATTTTCTCTGCCCGTGTTATTATCGGTAACGAAACAAATAATAATTTACATGGTTTGACTGGAAAGCTGTTGAGTGATTAGTATATTGCAATGTTGTTACGAAATCTAATCTAAATGATAAGACGTGCATACTTTTTACCTGGTCAGGTAACCACTTTGTAAACTGTAAACAATTCGTGTCGCTAATGAAGGGACAGAAGTATATGAGGAAGGGGGAACGATAACATTTTTCAATTATACTCACATTTATTGAAGGCATTATTGCCTTTTCTCCCCTCCAGTGAGTACAAGACAAACCTAGTTATTCGTTGTTTCCTTTCGCCGTTTAAATCTCACTTTCCGCGATGCTGAGAAATCCAATAACATTTTACTGTTTTAACAATTACGTTGTTTATCTCGACTGTATGCCACTTCTGGCCTTTCACAGTTTTGGCGGATTCATTCAAACGTTTACTTATAATATGTTGTCACTAGCTATTGTTATTCTGATACCGTGCTGTTAATACAAATTAAAATTAAAGGTAGCCATAAAACGGTTTGAGAGAAAACGAGAATAAGAATTTTCAAAAATAATTACTAAATAAATTTATTTTATAAATACAGTTCAAATTTTATGAACTGTCTGATAAATGTATCTACTGTTAAAAAATTAACTAAATTATGTACCTTTAAGCCTACAGTTATAGTAAAAAAATTCATACGCGTACTAAACCTCTTTTTCTTTTTTTTCAAATCTATCGTGAAAAAAAAAATTCTACGATCTGGAATTATTGTACAGTTATAAAATATTGCACAGGAACAAAAAAGCAATGGAATTTTATAAGCGTACTTTAATGTTGTTAACGTTCCAAACTGACGTTGTAAAACTAAAAATTCCAATTTAATATAAAAAATCATAGATATTTGAGAAATTTTGGTCCGAGAGAAATAAGTTCTCATATTTTCTACTAAGTGGTAAAAAAGGGCCGAGTTGAGAATGTACATGACAGCATGAAAATACAACCGGAAGAAGAACGTGACGGTGACGAGGAAGAACGTGATTCCAGCCAAGAACCAAACAAGTGGAGGAAATCAGACGGCTGCACCGTCAGGCACGAATGTAATTTCAAGACGTGGGGAGGTGTATCAAGGTTGCTGTGAAGAGACGGAAATACGTCAGAGAGCAGCGATATGACGGTCGGACATTCGCACAGTGACGAAATAACAAACAATAGCCGAGACATCCACCCAGAAACGTAAATACGGCAAAATAAGTGTATAGACAGAAGTACTAGTGTCTCCCACAGAAATGTCATTTCTTTCGTTTATCTGGCAAAAGGAAAAAGATTTTTTTTTTCGATTAATGCTCTGGTGCAGAAAGGTATTAAAGGTACAGTAGTCAGCAATTTTCATCGTATTTTTTTATTTTTATATTTGTATCATATATTGAACTCCTTATTTTAAGACATAAGAAGTTTTTTTGCCTAATGGCTTGTCAAAGTCCAAATTTTCATGGTACTGTTTCAAGGACGAAACTAAAACGAACCCACATACAAAACTGAAAATAATTCGCAGTGAATGAACTATGTTGCAGATGTTAAGGCCTCCCATATACAATCACGAAATCAAATATTTTAGTATTTTCAAAAAATTCTTAAACTTTTTACAATTTTATTTTTAGCCTTTTTATTTAAATACACAAATATTTTATTATTTGTTCTTATATGGGGGGGGCTTGTAGCCTGTAACGTATTTATTCACTGTGAATTTTTTTAGTTTGGTATATGAGTTGGTTTAAGTGTCGTCTTTAAAACCGTGACATGCCAATTTTAACATTGATGAAACATTGTAAAAAAACTGTAGCGTTTCATTAGAGCAAAATTTATCTTAAATAAGAAAAACTATCTGGCTCAGTTATAAAAATAAAAACGTTATGACGTAAACTGTTACGATTCTGACAACGGGTTTACAAGATACATATAATTAATTCGAAACACGTTTTATTTGAACTGGCGGTTTTTAAGGTCGAATTTAAAAAGAAAATCCTGAAATTACTCCTTAGATATTTAAGTAAGCTTAGTTTTAAAACGAAAATAATCTCGATATTTCAACTGGTTTAGGAGATACGGATGATTAATTGGAAACACTTGTTTTTAGCGGTTTATGAGTTAAAATTTTGAAAAATCCTGAAAGAACTTTTAGATATTTACATTAGCATCTCTCTAAAGAAAAAATCACCCCGGTATCTCAACTGGTTTAAGAAGAATCAAAGAAGAATTGATGAATCAGGGGGTGGCCATGCCTGTGGAAAGGTTTAGGTATAGTGATACGTGCAATTAAGGAGATATTGTACAGAGAGTTCATAGTTCGTCGTCCATACTCTTAAGTGAGGTTACTTTCCACCCGCATGGGTAACTGTGTACAACCTAAAATACTTGTATGTGTTGAATGGTACTGAAAATTACTCGATGACATAGACCATTTTTAATATCCGGTAATGACCCGGTTCCCCTTCACTAAAATACCTCACGAACGAATGTTTTTATGGCGCAAAGTTACCCATATCGGCGCAAAGCATAGCCAGTTCATCTGTACATCAAGGTTTGTTCAGGGGACTGTTACATGGAAAACAGGGAAATTGTTTAACTGCACATTGTGCCTGGTAGAGTGTCCACTATGAGTTATCTGCTTGAAGTTACGTGTCCTTACAACAAACTGGTAGTTGCAACTGCATTTATGAGGAGTTTGTGAGGACTTTAGAATTTCACGCATGCTTACAGAACGCCGTTCGTATGTGTTTTACTATCAGCGAGGGAGGGAATAGAAATAAAAGCTTGACGTACCTATTTTACTGATTGCTAGAGACCTGAAAAATTCGCGTATTCAATTCGGCACAAGCTAGAATTCCAAGAACTCTGTGTTTGTGTTACTTTCGCAATTGCCTTTTTACTTATTTGACAACTCCTGGAAAACTCTGAGACAATAATAAAAATATAGCAAATACAGACATATATCACTTTGGCAGAAAGCAGCTAATGAGCATCTGCTGTCGGCTTCATTTCTTAAATATTCTTGCAGGCTAGCCTACAAGTCAGTGAACCCGCGAATTTTCCCGGTCTCGTGATTGGTCAAATTAGTAATATTAGTCCAAACTTGAACCTGAGTTTTCTCTACGTAATATACGTAATATAGTTTCCTAAACGTGGAACGAAAGAGTGAACTTTCTTCGTGCTGTGTTGCCATACTGTGCACGTAAAATGCAGTGGTGTCATTTCAGGTTTTTCTGGGGGGGGGGGGGGTGGCAAGACTTTTTTTTCGGCGACCGTGACCTTGTTGCATCTTTTTTATTAATCAAATTAGAAACTTTAATAATAAAACTTCAGTTCTATGTGCTTAAGTTAGCATTATTTATGTAACAAAATATAAAAAATATATTTTATACAAATACAATTCTAAATCTAGGGGGGGAAGCATTTGTCCCCCCTGCCTCCCCCTAAATGACGCCCTTGGTAAAATGTTTTCGTATAACATTTGATCACTAACGTTTAAATTTCTAATGTTGCTTAAGATTCACGTGGCATGCTTGGTAAACGGTTCGTTTCTGAACATCCAGTATACACGTTTATATGTTTAAAAGCATTCATTTTCCTGTAATATTTACAGTAGGCCTGATTGTTTGTTGTCATACACTTAATTTTTTTGGGAACTAGTTTCTAGTTTTTTTTAAGGTACAAAAAATTTTTCACTGTGAATTATACAGCGACGTAATATTGTCATTAACCTTCAGAATAACAAGCCACAAACATTGGAAGCCAATCACCGTTAGTGTCTTCGATTGTAAACGGGCGGGTTCATCCAGGGAAGTGGATTCTACTAGCGAGAGCCGCTCTGTCGAAGAAGAAACTCCAGTATTTTCACGAGCCACAAATAACAACCTCTCTCCACCCTGCTGCCAGAGAAACGGGCACGATTTTAAGCATCATTACACTCCGGTATTGGGTTTCCTCTAGAGCCAGACTAGTTTACCGCTGCTCTCCAACTTGTAATTCAAGATCCACCACTCTTTATGTAACGCCCCAGAACATAGTCTAAAGGAACGTTGCGCTAGCACTTCAATAGCTAAGGAGGGAGCAAAAGCAACGCGCTTAAAAAATACCGGAAAGCAAGCATTTTTGTAACGACAGCGATGCTTTTCTGGCACGCGTCATTAGTCCTAAAATGTTTTAGAACCATCTTTTGGCCTAAAAGTGTCAGTCCTAAACATACTTGCCTAAAATAATCCTACCTTAAGACAAATTCTCGTGTTGCGCAGGAATTGTAATGTGCAGTGTTACTTACGTTTTTTTTAAGCGAAACATGTAAATTTATTCTCAATATCTATATCTCAACAAAGTATACTAATTTTATATTTTTAAAAATTAAAGGATAACTATTATTAATATAATAGTAGGCACCTCAAAATAGCTAAAAAGTCAACTTTTTCAGACAGCTCTAGCAAAAAAATTAAGTAAAAATAAAGAAAAAGTATTTTTAAATAGTAGGATCAGAGAAGCAGTCACGTTATCCAGCTGAGTGACGTAACACTTGCGCCAAGGCGACACGGATAGTAGCCGCTAGTAAATGGAGGTCGTAGACCTACTGAGAGGCATTGCATTTCCACACCCATGCTGTGCGTTAATGAAGAACGCCATTTTTACTATAGTGGGATGAAATTGTGGTGCAGTCTGTGTCTCTTGTAACTTTTCCATATTTTCACATTTTTCTTCTGAGAAATGTGTCTGACAGCGCCATTGTTTGGAGCTTAAACCAACCTGGAAAAGCACGGTCTCTACAAGCCTGTGTACAGACAAACTTCTCAGCAATGAAGTGTCAAAATAACCGCACACCAACATGAGACGGAACCCAAAACCCGCCGACCAGCGGCATCGCCCGACACGACTCCCACATACGAAAATCCGGGGACTGACCCCCCACCGGGAATCGAACCCGGATCGCCTTGGTGGGAGGCGATAGGTCTGACCTCTCGGCCACCGCGGCCCCAGGAACAGTGGTAGATTCCCCGTCCGATAATCCCGATTACTGTTTACCGTTTTTTCTTGCAATCCTTTACAGAAACCTTGAAAGGTGTATTAGTGTCGCCATATTCCATTTATATATTACTCATTACAACAATTGTTGTCACAGTTTTACTTCTGAAAATTTAACTTCGTTAGAACATAAAATATGTACATTTTAAATTTTCTGACGCTACAAGTATTTGTATGCTAGTTCTCTTACGGAATCTGAAGTGGAAATGCCATGATTAATCGATATCCAGATCCTGACGTCTACTAGGTAGACTGATACAGACGTTCCATTAATAGTAACTTTAAATAAACCACAGGGTCGTACTATTTGGCTTGAACTTTAATAATGAACTGGAAACATCTTTTTATCTAAAAAAAATATTAAATGTGAGTTGACAAATTAATTTTTTGATGCATGAAGTTACTGATTTCCTTCCGATTCCAGATGCTCTTGTCCATAAATTGTAAATTTTATAACGTCGTTGGGGACGAATTTTTATGTCCTAGTTATCTATTTACACTAAAGTTATAGATCACTGAATTCCTAGCAGAATTTGCACTCACCAGCAATATGATTACGTGTCAAATTACGGCGAATACGCACTATTTCTTATTTCTTCTTCGTGTACCATTGAATTGCCAATTGAACGTTAAGTAAGCAGCCGTAGGTCTGATTTTGACCTGGATTTGAAGCTTACATACGAAACATTAGGCCAACATGTCATAATCCATGACGTGAGAAGACTGTGTGGAACACGTCATTGCTTACATTATAAGCATGTATCTCAGGAATACAGATTCAAGCTTGTAAAGTCTAATGAAAGAACACAGATTCCCCTGCTGATAAGCCATGTTAGCTGTAACAAACACTATCATACCCGGTCAATATCGCCTTGCACTGGGATGACAACTCCATTTAAGTCCTAGTGGCCGCAGACTGGCCCTGCCGGTAGTGGAAGATAAGGAATGCTCCATATACCACACCTTCGTGCCCACCCCCACACTAGGAGACGTAATTAAGCTGCTCTCGCAGAAGACCACACCTTAGCCGAGACTAACTTTCCCAAAGAAACACTCTAACCACAATCTATCCGGTTGCGACGTACGGGGACTACCGCCCCCGAACTAATGCCTCCCCAACCCATCCGCGAAGTAGTGGATTTATAATGGCATAAGTGATAAACTCCTAAAATAATTTAAAGACGTGTGATGACGCCTATAATACACAATTTATTTACAGCCACAGATCTTGTGAATAGGCTAAGTCCTGCGGAACTATTCATCTGGCGAAGACTCCATACTGATCTTCCTATTGCAGCAAAACATCTAAGACTATATCTGATTGATTCAGAAGCACTGCAGAAAAGGAAGACACTAGGGTATAGCATCAAGAAGATAACTCAGATCTTCGCCACGTAGTTAGAACCCTTGCAGAATTACCTATTTGTAGCAGTGTCAATTGTAATAGACGACAGAAGGGACATTTGTACAGTATCATGAAACTCCCCGGCAATACATCATCTCTACTAATGTTGGTAGTTTTTGACACAACTAATATCTTCAAAATCTTTGACTCGGAACACTCATGAATAATGCAGTGACCTCACATGGAAAATGGAAACTGTTGAAGAACCTACTAGAAAACCTCGCTTGCAAATCAATACAAAAATTTCAGGTCAATGACTTCCTTGAAACCTCTTGTTAAGCTGGATGACAACGGAGAAGCAGTTGCGTCTCTAAACCAGTAAAGCGTCTGAATCTTTAAGAAGGGAAGATGTGTCATTATTGTCTACGTTGTCAGCTCAACGGTGATTTGCTCTTAACAAAGAAACAAGAGTTATGGTTGATAGGTAATGGAATGCATCATAGTTTATGAATTGTTAAAATAGTTAGAGAATTTTCTTTAATATTACAACGTTTGTAAAAAATAGAGCGAATCCCAGCGTTTCGAGAAAGGATGCTTTCATGGTTAATAAGTAATTAATATACTTTGTTTAGAACATTTAATGTTGATATCGGTGAAAAGTATGCACATGTTACACGCGTGTGTACGTCACTAATCTTTCAAATTTGTTTTCGCGTGGCTGAAAACTGCTAATATTTTGTGTTTTGGTGTCTACAGGCTCTGGTGATAGGCCTGCGCGTGGGCTTCGAATAATGCAAAATTCGTCCACCCAGACGGTAACGTTCAATATTCTCACTTTGTGGTGGATCGATCGTTATAGAGTAGCTCTCGTCTCTAGACTTGGGAAGTTGTTGCCGCGTGCAGCATGATCCGAGCTATAACCACCTTTTTCGCGTTCCAGTCCGCTTTCCGTTTTCTCTTGACACGTGACTTGGCGCACAACTCATTTCCAAAAAGATCGTCGAGGGACCATGCAAGTTCACTTCACAAAGCCGCCAATATTTCGATAACGAGTGGCACAGCACAATTCGGGACGAAATATGAAAAGTGATCTTCACTGTTGGTCTCCGCCAAAATTGAAATCCACCTTTCGTACGACGGACTGTCGGAATTGGAAACAAATCCTTCAGGAATCAAAGGCTAAGTGTTGAAGTGAGAAACATAACACTGACTTCAAAAAGTACGTACTTGTTCAAAAGATGGACCCGTGCTGAAAAATAAAACAAAGTTCTACAATCTTGTCGATGACATAATGATGACGTTATTGGCCAAACATGAAATTTAGCTTTAGATTATTTAGCGATCCCGTTGCCCACTATTCGAAGTCGAGATCTCCAATATAAACGCGCGTAATTTCCTCAAATAAGGATATCACACATAGGCCTTGTCTTTCTTAGCAGTTGAATCCAGATTTCGGCTCAACTTAAGCTTGCATCAAACCCAATTAATTACTCCTGAGAGGTTCGTACATTCAGCTGCTAAGCAACGCTTGCCGGGTAATTATTTATTTTCCACAGAAGACCAGAACTATAACATTATCTTTTGATTAAGATAGTTTATATTGGGTTGTAAGTAAGCTATAAAAACTCATACATTTTATAAATTAGTTCTTATATTATCAGTAGAAGAGATAAAATGTTTGATAGGAACGCTCTTTAGAGAAGTCACCATAATATACTTGTCATGATGACATTGATGTTCTTGAAAAGAAGTGAAGTTGTTTTTTACGGCAACACAAACAACCGACTTCTTAGCACAGCTGACTTGCCTCTTCATTTTCTCTTTAGTGGTGATAAACCCATAGTTGTAAATTAGCATTCAAGTTCGACCACAACACAAAGACATGCTTATTATGACAGAAGTGAAAAGCACATACCATCCGTCAGTTTAGAAGTGGCGCCAAATAAACGACGGCAACAGTTGGGCCTGGAGTTGAAAGAATATTTTTGACAGCTGCACAACGTAAGTATATTTGAACGCGTGCTGCGTGGACTGTGTTTACAAACCGCGGGCTAGCGGGCTGAAATAAGACTGGAGTCACAAAGGAAGGGAAAGGCAGCACATGGAGCATGTTAATCTAAAAGCGTCTACCCGGGCGGCGCGGCGTCATAATCAAGCAGCAATCTCTGGCGAGTGTTTGGCTCTCGTGGAGCCCACAAACGTCGAGGCGCGCGTCTCGTTAGCAGCATGCGCGGCCGTTACAGTTGTAAAATAACGTTTTAAAAGTGACGCTGATGTTGTTTACGTTGCCGTCCGCGCGGACAACCCGGCCAGGGGCAAGCTCCACAACAGGCACGAGCGAAGCCCGTGTTACACGAGGTATAGAGGCAATGATTTTTGGTGAAAATAATTATGCAACATTTTGTTTCAATGCCTCACGTTCACATCTGCAGGTCTGGTACGTATTTATTGGCAGTGTACATTCGTGTAGAGGCGTCACTCATTTGACTGTGCCAATGAGAATAACGTCACTGCGACACCATCCGTCTGCGATTTGTGGGTAGATCCCAAATATGTTGACAGTTGAAAACAGCCAATAACTACCCATGAAGCATAGCTGCAGATGTGCACGCGAGGCACTGAAACAAAATGTTGCATAATTCTTTTCACCAAAAATCATTGCCTCTAAAGATGTAGCAAACAATATAGGTGGTTCATAATAATGAGCACTTTTGAAGACCGCTGTGTCCAGAATAATAATCATAAAATATTATTTATTGTGACTTAGATGTTAACAATTGAGTTCGTTACAATGGATGCACTTTGATTGTTACTTATGGTCCTTTGTTTATATTAGAAAATTACAAGACACTGCAAATTATCTTAAAGGAATAAAAGTAACTGTGTTTCAGAAGTGCTCATTTTCATCTGATTTATATATCATAGCAGTGTAACCACGTGCTTAATATCTATAACTGGACTCGAAATGAACGGCTCCTGATAGATTTTCAGAATATAATCAGTAAAATCACGGCAGTCAAAAATGTTAACGCGAATATATTTAATGGTCCCTAATTATTCTAAGCCATTATTAGGAACAGTAAAATTTCGCGGATTCAATTACCTGTAGGCTAGAATCAATTATCCTATGCATACTCAAGACCCGACTATTTGTCCGCTAGCTGCTACTCGATGGAACAACAGACAATGAATGAAGAGCCTGGGCTTGAGTATCCGTGGTACAATGAATTCAAGTCTACAGATAATTGAATTCGTGAAATTTTCCCATCCCTAGCCATTATTAATTGATCCGTAAAATCCGGGAAAATTCGCGGGTTCACCGACCAGTAGGTTAGCCTCAAAGAAAGCGTGTGTTTTCAAGCAGACAGAAGCTTTTCATTGGCTACTCTCCGACACAGTGCTACCACATGATTGAACCTGCATTAAGTCGTTTCTTTATCATTGACTGATCTCCCTCCAGGAGGTGCCAAATAAGTCAAGAGCCAATTGTAAAAATGACGCGAACTTACAGATGATGAATTCTAGATTTAGCCTAAAAGAAATCGCGAATTTTTCAGGTTCCTATTAATCAGTCAAACTTAACCTAAATAATAACACAGTGAAACAAATAAGAGTTAAGTTGGCGATAGTTTATTGCTTAAAAACTGAGAAAACCGCCAATATGTGTTACTTCTGGAATACGAGGTGCGCACTCACTTATCCTTCACATATTATAGACACATCAGAAGACACGCATGCATGTACAAAAACATTCTTGAATAAGGCATTGAATGCAAATATTTATTTAAGTTTTAAAATTGCCAATTAAAAATTTTCATTACTCTGAATCACTTAGGCTAGCCAGTTTTCAAATAAGTACATACAAAGATGAACCAGTTTCCACAAATTGGCAAGCCAAGAAAAGCTAATACGAAAAACGTTTTTCCTTACGTCATGCGTTTTTTTTGTTATACATTCCATTTTAAAGATCGACAATTTGTTCATAGCGTAATCTTAACATTTTGGTGTATAAATGAACAAACGTCAGTGTTAATGAATGAGAGATTTTGGTCAGCGCTTAACAGCGAGGTCTTTAGCTCTGGTGAGGGGTGACAGGAGGTGAACATGGAGCAGCGCCGGAATGAAATGGTGGGGGAAATGGGAGATCCCCGAGATAACCGCTGACCAACGACATTGTCCAGCAGAATTCCCACATGCGAAAATCCGGGGACCCGATCCACCCGGGAATCGAACCCCGATCGCCTTGGTATTAATTTTGTGAATGCTAGTTATAGAGCAAAACCAATCATTTCTACTGAGAAAGGGTGGAAATACAACCTGATTTATAAATTGTAACGGACCCTATTAAGTTTAATTTTATTAAAATTTATATTTATACGTTTTTTAAAATTAATTCGACGCACTCAGTCATTTGCAATACTAAACGTTACAGTGGATATAATGGAAATTCCAAGATTTGTCAAGAATGTCTGGTCATAGGGTACCACGCACAGATGTGAAGTGAATTCTTTTCCAACAACCAACACAGCGTGTACAACGATCTGTGATCTTCGCGGCTTTGACATATACACAAAAAGTATTATATCGCGGGTTCAACGACCTTTCTGCTAGACTCTATAGTCCTGTGTTAACCCTGTCACAGCTACCTGATTATTGACTGCTGCTAAGACAAGGTTGGCTGGTTGGCTACCATGGGAGTCAGTGATTGTTTTCATACACGTTTGTTATCCCTGCCTATTCCACAAGGCGAAGTTTAAACACAGAATATTTAGGAATACAGATGTGAAACAGCAGGTAGGAAGGCGAAGTTAGTCACACACGCCAGCAAAATGGCTTCCCTGGCCAGCAACGTGAGGGAAACCCCTACCGCCAATCAGCGTAAGGCTCCCGCCGTGTTAGCCAGCAGCCAGGCCAATAGGAAAACTGCCGTTACATGCAGGAACCAAACATACATGCGGCTGGCATCAACAATCTCGGGCATTCAAAGTGTGGTGACGTTCGCCCGTATCAAATGTGCCGCCACGTAATTTCGTGTCTGTATTACTATTTATAATAAACAGATACGGGGAAAATTCGAGGGTTCATTGACCTGTAGGCTAGCCTCCAAGATTATCTGTGTATTCAAGCAGACAGCAACTGTTCATTGGCTGCTCGCTGATACAGTGCTACCACATGATCGAGCTTGTATTTAGTTGCTTCTTTGTTATCTGCTGAATGCCCTCCAGAATGTGTCAAATAAGTTAAAGACGAATTGCAAAAGTGACAGGAACTTACGGTTGATTAAAACCTATCCTGTGACCAAAATAAAAAGGGAATTTATAATGTTCCAATTAATAAACAGTGATCCAATTGCGGAAGTAGCTTACGCACATAGATATTCGAAATTGAATTAACCATGTGTGACTAGGGATGACGATTTATCACGGGAAAAAATGACTGCTTGCTAGGATTCAGTGTAATTTAGTCATTTCCGACGCTTTGCTTTCGTTACTGCTGAATCCGTACACTTAACTGGTCCAGTGCTAAGTCTTGTGCATTATGATTGAACATCGGTGGTTCGTCTGTAAACACCTAGCTCACGCTACACGACCATCGTCCAATTATACAAGCGCAGGCCACTTCACTGATTTGGAAAATACGTAAGTAGAAAATATTTTAGATCTTTTCCATCATTTATACCATATGTGTACGATAGTTAGACGGTAAATTAAAATAATATGTTTGCGTAAATACAGTGACAATCCGAGTTTCTAAGGGTTGCACGAAGTACAAGTCTCAACACGGCCCAAAGAGCGGAATCAACTCCACGAGGAAAGTAGATGTACGGCCAGCAGTTGAGGGATCAGATCGCAGCTTCGCTAATTATAGGTTAAGGTCCGACTTGGGTTATGAATGCAACACGCTGGGCGTGAGCTGATGTAAGTCTCACAGATTAATGTTCCGTGCGATGGCCTGGTAGGTCACGACCTTTCCCGACGAATCCCGCCGCGGGGTTCGAGTAACAATGAACACTGACGGAAACTGAAAGGCCTTGGTTACATTTCCCACAGCGGCTACGAATCCAACGTCTTTTCGCTTCTCGCTAGGGTCTGGTAGTTTTCGCGAAAAGATTTTTGCCCCACTTTGTTTCAGTGTCTTACGTGCACACCTGCAGCTCAAATTCATGATTATTGGCAGAGTGTTTTTGTGCAGAGTTGTTATTCATTTGAATGTGCTAATCAGTACATGAATAACTGTGACACAACACGTCTGTGATTTGCGGGTTTAACCTCGTTGTATGTTAAGGCATCCAATCACTGACCACAAAGCAGAGATGCAGGCGTTCACGTAAGGCACTGAAACAAAGTGGTGCAAAAATCTTTTCGCGAAAACGACCGGGCCCTACTTCTCGCACATTTAATTCCATAGCGCACAGCGGTAAATCATGGTGGCGTTTCAAGGCCGTGCCGTCTTGCTTCTAATTTTTTAGCAATATTAACGTTTTACGCCAATACGAGAGCAGATATCAAAAATCTGTTTGGCAGTTTTGTTTAAAATCGTCTTCTCCATGTTGGCTGATTTTTTCAAGGTAGTAAATACTCGTTAACTGACTTTTTAGTCGGAACCGTATAATTTTTTGTTTTGAAAAAAAAAAAAAAAAAAATATTAGCGATCACAGGAAACACCATGTTAAACAAAAATGCCAAACAGATTTTTGGTAATATCTGCGCTCCTATAAGATTAAAAAATATAATTTTCGCAAAGAACAGAAGAAACAAGAGAACATGGCCTTAAAGGAAAGCGGTGTTTGACCCGACTATACACCATTAGTAGCCTACGTGGCATTAAGGGGGTTCCCTACCTGAGCTTGAAATACGTTGCAGAGAGTTGCGAGTATTCATTTCTTGACGTAACTACTTAACGCACAAAGTGGTTTGTCTATGAAAAGAACACACACTTCAACGCATTACGCTATAAGTAGGGCCACGATTTTGTCGCGAAAAGATTTTTGCCCCACTTTGTTTCAGTGACTCACGTGCACATCGGCAGTTCTGTTTCAAGGTTATTGGCAGCGTGTCTTTGTTCAGACACGTTTCTCATTCGACTGCACCAATCAGAATAAGATTATTGTGAGTCTGTACGTCTATAATTTGCCAAGGCCAGTGAGAGTAAAATCATCCAACCACAGACGATGTAGCAGAGCTGCAGGTGTGCACATGACGCATCGAAACCAAATGTTGCAAAAATCTTTTCGCCATAAAATCGTGGCTCTAGCTATAAGTTTAAAAATAGGGTATGCGTGTTTGAAATATGATTTTAGGACCTCCTAAAATTGCTAAAAATGGTTTTTCCAGACTGCCGTATCTGGGAATATACCAACCGGATTCGAAAAACGTACAAATAGAAGCACACGTTAGACATTCAACTATACTGCCCGCCAATAAAATTATGTGGTCACCGCTTGAAGTCTCATAGAAATGAATACTAGCAAAGTTCTGCACGCCAGTTGAGTGACTTGCGCGCAGGGGTGAAACTGCATTACGTACGACAACCGGCGGAAAACTTGGCGCTTTATCGATTTTGTGCCTCCCACACACAAACGCAGTCTATATAGGGAGCCGCAATAACAACATGACTGTATGACTCAACCAATATGTAGAGACATGAACTTTTCGCGAAAAGAATTGTTCCAGTACCTTATGTGCACGTCTGCAGTTCTGCTTCATAGATATTGGCAGCGTGCCTTTGAACTGTGACGTTTCTCATTTGACTGTACCAATCACAATAAGGTTACTGTAACACCGCACGTCTGTGATTTGTGTGTAAAACCCCACGACACACGAATGTCAAAACATCCAATCTCTGACCGTGAAGCAAGTCTGCAGACGTACACACAAGTCACTGATACAAAGTGAGGCAAATTTCTTTTCGCGAAAAGTTCATGTCTCTACCAATATGTATGTAGGGCCAGGAAGTTTTCGAGAGAAGAATTTTACAGCATGCAGCTTGTTTCAATATCTTGCGTGCTCATCTACAACTATGCTTACGTGTCAGTGATTGCTAGGGACTGGAAAATTTCGCGAATTCAATGACCTGCAGGCTAGAATCCATTGTAATACTATGCATACTCAAGCCCCGACTATTTGTCAGTTTAGCTGCTACTTAGTCGTACAACAGACAATAAACGAATAGACGGGGCTTGAGTATTCATAGTACAATTGATTCTAGCCTACAGGTAATTGAATTCGCGAAATTTTCCAGTCCCTAGTGATTGCGTGTATATGTTTCCAACTCTCTCACGTTTCTTGGGACTACTTGTAAATCACAGATGTGCGGTGTTGCACAGACCTCATTCTGATTGACACAGTCAAATGACAGACGTCTCTGTACAACGAAACGCTGACCATTAACCACGACGCAGTTTTGCAGAAGTGTAGGTAAAGCATTGAAACAAATGGTTGCAAAATTACGTTCCAGAAAACATCCTGTGTATGTGAATAAGACAAAGTATGTAATGTTACAGGCAGTTTTAAAAAACACTTGACCAAATGTCTCATGTCTTTAATCAGTAGAGCAACTAGTTTTGGTGAAAACAATTTTTCAACATATATAAAAAAAAACTTCCTAAAATGTTTAGGAAGTAATTAACCTAAACGCAGTATGGAACAGGTACCATACTTCCGCCTTGTGAATATGCAAACTTTTACATTTGTTGCAATACAGGTCTGGTAACTTCAGTAAACATTTGACTGTTTGTAAAAAAAAAAAAAGTGTAGGATTGTCATCATGGATGTATGGGAATAAATTCTACCATGTCTACTTTTTTAGAGCTCCTATAGCCTACGCACGTGTGGCAAATTTACAAACTATTCTTTAAAGTGAACTTACTTCAATGTTTCACGAGCATGCATGCAGCTATGATTCATAGTAAGCGTTTTGGAGTTTTACCTGTAAATGACAGACGTGTAGTGTCGCGGTCACCGAACTCTCATTGGCACAGTCAAATGGGCGACGCTTCTGCACAAAGACACGCTGTCAATAACCATTAATCAGAGTTGTAGATGTGCACGCAAGGCATTTAAAACCACATGTTCTTGTTTACGCCGATTCTGCAAGCATTATTTTTTAAAGTACTGAAAGGGATTTTATATCGTAAATTCGTGTCATAGACGTATTGAAAATAGTTTTTACTACGTTGTCTAATTTTTTCATGACAAAAAATGGCTGATTATTGACTTTATATCGTTGGATACGAAATGTTTCTTATAGGAGTTTTTGTATGTAAGATTCCATTTCAAATTACAGTACTGTATTGTACGCCTTTTGAAATATGTTTTTCTGCAAAATCTCTGCAATGTACTACTATTGCCAGTAATGCAGAGCCGTCAAGTCATGGTCATGCTACACACATATGACAGAACATTTCAGTAAATGAACTTCTTTGTTGAGCCCTACAAGTTCTAAAACAATACATAAGATTATCAAGAATTATATTGTCCTTAAAAATTAGGCAGCACATTAAAAACTATTTACAACATATCCATCCAACGGTTTTACGATGTGTGCTACCTTTAAGGGCGCCGCCTACCTCCTGCTTCAAATGTGTTGAAGTGTGTTCGTAAATACGTTTTCAGTCTACGAAACTATCTAGCTCATGCCAATATACGGGAAGAAAACAAACTTCGGACAAGGACGTAATGTCATTGTTAAGCCCATTCGCCCTTGTTTCACTTTTTTCGCGACGTATATTTTTGAAGCCTAAACGAGAGCAGAGTTTGGCAGTTATGTTTAAATTGGTTTTCACCATGCTAGTTACTTTTAAGACAGTAAATATTATAGTTTAAGGTAACTAAAGAATTTTTTTTGTTAGTTTACTTAGTCGAAACCACATAATTTACTGGCTTAAAAAAATGAGCTGTCACGGCTAAAACCATTTTAAACATAACTATCGTCATATTTGTAATACCCGCTCTCGTTTAAGATTTAAAAAATAACTATCGTAAGGTCAGTAGAAACAAGTAGCATGGCCTTAAGGCCATGGTATTTAATTAATTTCAAACAATTGCAAACAACTCGAATATGTTTTAACCAAATGCTTTAAACATTTTTGAAACTATTTACAGTCATACGATACACAATTTTGTCAGAGCGTTTTTTTTTTTTTTTAATAATGTACCGTTTACTAGTAGAAAATTATTTTGCTTCACTTTAGCTTATTTATCAAAAAATTTGTGATATTTCAGGGGCAAAAACCTAAAAATGTTCGGTGTATTGCAACAGAAAAATTCAAATACAAAATATTATATAACTGTAAGAATGAGTTTTTGATACATGTATAAATTTGCGTTAAAAATATATATTTTTGCAACCACTTCAAAACTAAAGAACGAGGCCTTAAGACATCATGTTCATAAATACAGCGGATCCAAGTCTTCTAACATATAAAAGTACGGCCTTTTCAGACTGCTGTACTTAAAAATATACTGACCAGATGTATATGAAACTCAGATATAAATGTGCACCGAACTTTGCTACAGACTGTCCACCAAAAAAATTAAATGACCACCGCTTAGTGTGCCACTGTACAAACCGATTCGGCGGAACCTTACACGTTAGTTCAGATCTTAGCTCGTTGTAGCAACGCGGAATTTCATGAGCTTCAAAGTCGCCCTTATAGGTCCATCACTCCTGAGTCTCAAACGCGCAGGTAGGCGGCAACCTTATGAAATTAATAGGGACCCCTGTTTTTCGCGAAAAGAATTTTGCCTCACTTTGTTTCGGTGCCTTACGTGCACATCTGCAGTTCTGCTTTGTGGTCAGTGATTGGATATTTTAACTCTCACGACACTTGATATTCTACCGACAAGTAACAGACGTATGTTGTTGCAGGAACGTTATTGTAATTGGCTTAGTCAAATGAGATACGGCTCTTCACATAGACGCGCTGCCAATAACCTTGAAGCAAAACTGCAGATGTGCACGTAAGGCACTAAAACAAAGTGGGGCAAAATTCTTTTCGCGAAAAACAGGGGTCCCTAGAAATTAAAAATAATTGTACTCGCGAAAACTTTCCCATGCCTTGAACAGGTTGCTACAAAATTCTTACAACCACCAACAACCAGTCGGGCTAGCTAACAGGGTATAAGCATAAATGTATTTTCGCAACTTGTCAAGTGACTTTCTTCACAAAGCGTGAGACACTAACAAACTTCATTTGACATTCCCAGATTGTTAAACGTAAATATATATATATATATATATATATATATATATATATATATATATATATATATATAAAAAGCGGTAAAATTGTTTAAGCAAATAATTTTCCACATCGGCGCTTGTATTAACACTGTGAGGTACATACATTACACATACACAAAAAAACTTTATTCAAATATACGTGATTTTCAAAAGTCTGTAGAGAAATAGGAGAAAATAACTAGACACAAGTTTTCACCAACCTTATGAGAAAATATTTCTCCGCTGTGACGTAGTCGTTTAGAATACTCTCTTGCACTGCAATTAAGTGAAAAAAGTTTTGGCGTCATTAGCTGGAAACCACAAATGAATAATGGTTAAAGAATTATGGTCACAAAGTTTACAAAAAGTACTTCATAGGTTTTGTTATTTGTATGCCTTCTAAAAATATTACACAGCTAACAACGGCTTCGCCTTAATTTATTTAGCCTGAATTCTTAGGCGTATAACTTTAGCAGAAATCGTGTCACACACACGCACACACACACTCTTCACTTGGACAATCTGTTTGCTCACAAAGTTTTGATTTTACTGTACCGTCACATAACTGAAAAAAAAAAAAAATCGATAAAACAAATTTGGTTAGAACGAATACGAAACATATGAACAGCTATTTTGCAATAACTCTATCAATCTGCACACAATATATTTGATAGTCCATTGAGAAAAGCGATTATATCCCTAAAGTTTGTGCACTAGAAAATAAATGAAAAAGGGAAGAGATTCTGAGAAGTATCCACATTACTTGCAAAATGAGCTTATACTGGAGGAAGTTAGCACTGATAACGCAAATAAAAAAAAGCCATCAATAAACCATGTAGCGGAAATTAAATATATCCTGTAACATTATATTATGTTACTCTTTGCTCTTTCACTTGTTGCATTCAGTTCCAGTTCCACGAAACATTCCGTTTCATCTTTGAAATTTCTAATTACAATTTTTTAAAGAGACTAAACTCACCAGGGTGCTCGCAAGCGAATTGTCCAATATTTCATAATTTTACGAACACAGTAAAACTATTTTTTCTACTTTTACAAAAAAAATTATGGAAAGCTAATTTTTAGAAAAATTTGTTTTGTAAGTTTACTAAAAAAACTTATTAACTGCACAGGAAATACTTGTAAATGTACAAATACGTACATTTACAAACCTTTTGGTAGGTTTACAAATATTTTTTGTATGCTTACAACTAAATTCTTCTACATTTTTCAATTTTTTGGAATGACACAATAAATTTTGCAACCAGTTTCCAACATTTTTTTTTTTTTTGTTAAAGAACAAAATATTTTTAAAAATTTGACAAGCCTTAGACGGTTATTTTATCTCTCATCGAACGATCAGCTCATAGAAATGCATCCCTCTATTTCCCACTGGTATTTGGAAAAATTAGACAAATTCAATGACCTGCTACATTCTTGTTGTAGTTCATACACTGATAAATGTGTTGACATTAATTTACAACCTTTTTCTTGTAAAACAACGCTTTTTTTACTGTGCCGTGTTTGTTTTGTAAAAATTACTTGGAACTTTTTCTAGCATTAGAACAATAAGCTTTCGTAGTTTTCGTATAAAGGCATGGTAAAGCCGCAATTTTGGAGATCAGACGAACATGCGAACAAAAAATAACTATTTGCTGAAACGGAATCACTTATACGGAAATTACTTGGCATATTCTGAATGTATTAAAAAAAAACTCAATAATATCGTTCAGTTTGTTTGTAATACTGCTAAAATTGCGATTTTTTCTTTAAATTATGAATATTTTTAATTAAAATGTGACGATATTATAACTGGCCAGTAACGAGAGTAGTACGTTAGATATTGATATTTTATAACGAAGCCTATAGTAAACAGTCAACTTATGCCGCGATAAATCTGTGTCCCTAAGTGTATACACACTTAAGGCTTCGCTCTTTAGTTTTGCAGTGGTTTCAAAAATGTTTTTTCTTGGCGCGAATTAATACATATATAAAAAAATTCATCTTACAGGTTTTTACATTTATACATCATCGTTTGTAGCAGAAATTTTCTGCTACAATACAACAAACCAGTTTTCATACTTTTGCCCCTGAAATATCACATATTTTGTTGTCAAAATAAGCCAAAATGAAGCAAAATAACTTTTGCTAGCAAACGGTACATTGTTTTGTAAAACGCTCTCCCAAAATTGTGTAAAGTATGACTGTACACAGTCTCATTTTTTTTTTGAAAAGGATTTTGTTAAAAATATTTGAGTTATTTGCGGCTGTTTGAAATAAATGGTGGATCATGGCCTTAAGTGTATTTAATGATGCTTTATTCAGGTGCAAGTAATCCTGGTACATTATTTCTACATGAAAGGAAAATACGTACAATTTGATAGCGTACTCTGCGTAAATGTCATACAATTTACGAACAATTTAATATCCATTACGAAGCTTCAAATCGCCTTCGTTAATTCTGGCGGCGGATGCTACTGTGAGATCCTTAACGTGATAGGACCCAGGTTCGATTCTTGATATACCCATTATTTTTTATTGGTTTAGCAAAATATATATGCACACCTTAAGAAATATTTATGTGTACTAACCAAATATTACACCTTTGGTGAACAAAATAACAACAATATTAGACCAACTGTCCATGCGCCAGATCTGAGCATGTATTTTTAGTCCTAAACGTTACATGTTCTACAGTGATACAATGGACAAGCATGTCCTTACAAAGGACGTTACTAGGGCTAGTTTATGAGTTGACATTCTATCGGTCTTGTTGTTTTATTCATGTAGTTACACGGCACAAAAACGAATTCAAGTCAGGGACTAGACCTGGAGCATTATATTTTGTTACGGAAAAAAAAAATCGTACGTGATATACCAGCTAATTATGCGGTTCCGCCAAGATGATTTTGTTAGACTCAACCAAACCTTCATCTCGGTGGTGTGGAAAGCGCCTGGACTCTAAGGGCGACACTTGCTCTCTCGCCACTTTCCTCATAGCCTCTAAGCAGGAGGGATTCAGCAGGCGTGTATCTTCGCCTCAGGAACTACACAGTCTCATGCACTACAAGCCTACCTATTTCATAAATTGTGGGGTAGACAGGTAAACAGTAGAGTTACCAACACTCTTTCTTCACATAATAAAATATTTTTCTAGGAACATGAAAGTGACTTAGCTGTAGGTGTACAATACGTTTTTATTTTCATTAGAGAAGATGCCAAAACGGAAGACATGTAACTTTGTAAGCCCTTGTGTCATGCTCGGCACGAAAAGTCGCCGCATAGCACATGTTTCATGGGTTGCGTCACTCTTCGTAGAAAGACTAAACGGTACCGTGGTTCTATGTAAGTGATGCATTCAGAACACTTCATAAAATATAATGGGAGCACACTATTCTTCCCGTAGAACTCTCTCTCTCTTTTTTTTTTTTTTTTTTTTTTTTTTTTTTTTTTTTTTTTTTTTTTTTTTTTTTTTTTTTTTTTTTTTTTTTTGTCTTTCCTTGAACTGAATACTTTTACCTACGACCCCATTTCACTGCTTTTTGCTTTCGTTCGCCGAAGAAATTGTCATAGAACGTTTTTGCCAACAACTTTTACAGCTTCGAAAATAAACCGTATTAATCAAATTATACTAATTAAAATACAGAAACACTGGAACTAAAATGACAATTTCAGCAATGTATTTTAGCTTATGTTATGTAGAAAAAATATTTCTTACAAATATTGCAGTAAAAAATGCCAAGAGAAATGCAATTTCCACGATTTATTAACAGGCTACAATGGGGTTGGTACTTTTTTTTTTTTTTAATAAACTATTCCGGCCGTGCCACGTGTAGTAATTCACGATAGGAAAGCACACAGACAAGAGTGGAGTGTTATAGATAGAGCCAATGATTTTCAGTGAAACGAATTTTTCAACAATTTGTTTCAGTGCGTTATATGTACACATTCATATCTGCTTCGTTGTCAGTGACTGACTGCGTGGTTCACCTCAGTTTCCAACGTATTTTTTAATTTTTATATTTGTGCCAGATATTTTTTTTCTTATTTTAGACACAAATTGGGGCCAAATCTTCCTCTTCAAAAATTGTTGTATCTCTCATAGTTTTCGCGTAATGAGTCGTAAACGTCAAAATTTGCACTTTACGGTTTTATGTACGCAACTAAAACCAACTGACTTACCAAACCGAAAAAATTCACGTTATGTAATAATGTTGTAGGCTATGAAATGACACACATAAAAACGAAAAATAAAATATTTTTGTATTTAATAAAAATGCTGAATTTTGAAATGAAAATTTGAAAATTTAAATTTTTTTATTTTTATTTATATATATGTCAAATCATAGACTACAAAATTGTTATACACTGTGAATTTTTTCGGTTTGGTAAGTCAGTTGGTTTTAGTGGCGTACATAAAACCGTAAAGTGCAAATTTTGATCTTCACGACTCATTACGCGAAAACTATGAGAGATACAACAATTTTCTAAGAGGAAAATTTAGTCACAATTTATGTCTAAAATAAGAAAAAAAATATCTGGCACAAATAAAAAAATATAAAAATACGTTGAAAATAGGTGAACCGCGCCCTTAAACTCTCAGCGTCTCGGGGTTCTACCCGGAAATCACAGCTGTGTGGTGTCGTAGTAACCTTGTTCTGATTGGTGCAGTCAAATGAGCGACATTTCATCTCTCAATAAACATGAAGCAGAGTTGCAGGTGTGCACATAAGGCATTGAAATAAAAAATAGTTGCAAAATTCTTTTCACAAAAAATCTCTGGCTCTACCTATAACACTCCACTCACGTCTGTGTGCTTTATTTTAAAAAATTGCTACACATGGCACAGCCGGAATAGTTTCTTTGAAAATATATACATACGAAACCCCCACTATAGCCTGAGGAAAAACGTGGTCGCGTTTCATGAGAAGCAATATTAAATCTGACTATAAGCCATGAACATGTGGTATTGATATGACTGCAGGAATCCATCAATAAGAGTATTTTTCTGTTACTGTCGTATTCTTGGATAATTCGTTATTTCTCTTTCGGATGCCACTGACTGTAAATATACCCGCGCCTGACATTCTGATAGTTCCAGAGATGAGAACTTATTAGTAGGGCTAGGAATATTTCGCGAGTTAAACGACAAACATGCTAGAATCAATCATCCTGTGTATACCGAAGCCCTGCCATTTGTCCATTACCTACTACTCATTCAGACAGCAGACAATGAACGAATAGACGGGGCTTGAGTGTGCATAGGGCATTGGATTCTTGCATGCAAATGATTGAACTAGCGAATTTTTCCTAGCCATACTTATGAGAGATAGTGGGAAATAGCAACAGTCTTTCATGTCACCTTATATTTTGTAAAACAACATAGCGGCTTGTGCCTTACGTAATTTGTAAGATGGTTATGTAGAAATTTAAAAAAGACGAATCACAAAAACTCATTAGCTACACACCAGAGTTGTCATTGGCACAGTCAGATGAGGACACGCCACGAAAGGAGTAAGAACCTCAGATATGTAGTTTCACGATTATTTCATGTGTTGGTTCTGGGCCAGGTTGAACGTCAATAACGTAAGCTATACGGTCATTATTGTGATTGGATGGCAACAGTTTTGATAACATTTGGCTACTACAAGCCAATAACAAATAAGGAAATGTCTCGAGGTGAAATCACGTGGTACCTACGCTTGTACGGTTACAAGCCAGTGAAAATTCGACTGTGGCCAGTGTGTGTATAGGACTGAGAAGTCTAAGCTGCTACCAGATAAATACGCGAAATACTCGTGCCCCTACAGATATGGTCATGTTTATAGATGATGGTTAGAGATGATGGTATATCGCGGAAAATGTTTCGTGCCACCATACCCTTGAAAATACTGTAGTTTCTTGCAGCATGAATGATTGGGTTATGCACGTCTGACACCACATAGCTGCCATCAGTCCAATAACAGGCACCAAATATTTAATACCAGGAATCTCATTAGCTCAGTCGAATAGGGTAACAGATCCACATACATGCAAAAGCCAGTGTTCTTACATGGTAAGCTTAACGTACGTTGAAACCCAGCATACAGTCAAGTTTTCCCGCGGTAAACCATCATCTCTAGTGATGGTATATATAGGGAAAGGAATAATTCGCGAGTTCAATGACCGACGTGTTAGAATCCATTGTCCTATGCATACTCGAGCACGTCCATTCGTTCATTGTCTGTTGTTCCAGAGAGTAGCAGATAATTGACAAATGGCCGGAGCTTGTGTATAAATAGGATAATGGATTCTAACACGCATGTCGTTGAACTTGCGAAATATTCCTTTCCCTAGGTATATCGCAAAAATGTTTTGGGCCAACATACCCTTGAAAACGCTGTAGTAGTCTGACACAACATAGCTGTCTGCAGAATAACAACAAGCATAACATTTTACAGTAGCGGGATTCTTATTGGCTCAGTCAAATAGGGTAACAGTTCTACGTACAATAGAAAGCCAGTAATAATCTTATAAGCTAAACGTGTGTTGAAACACAGCGAACAGTCAAATTTTTTTGCGATAAACCATAGTATCTAGTCATGTTATATTGAAGCCAGGCCAGCATTAATCTTTCCCCGCGATATACTAAATCAGTTTCCCGAAGTAAAATTATTGCTATGAACCACTTCTCTTGGAACACGTCCACGCTTCACTACCGACTATAATGCATCCAAAGCGCTATTCAGGCGCTCGCCTTAGATACATATAGTAATCCAATTTAATATATAATAACTTGATAAATGCAATACGAAACAACATTTTATGTTATTGTGTATTTAATATAAAAAATTCTTACGTGTGATTTCAGAATAGTAAGGTATGTATTTTAAAAAAACATTTATAACCTAATGGAATGACACGAATGTATATAATTATATAATAACCTTTAGAGAAGAAAATTAAAATATAGGTAGCCGTTAAATGGTGTTATGCTGAAGACTGTATTTGCTAACCTTGTAACCAGTCTGTCTAAATGAGAAATCAATGTTAAAATGTATTAATTCTCTCAATGTTAAAATGTATTAAATCCCTCAATGTTAAAATGTATTAAATCTCTCAATGTTAAAATGTATTAAATCTTGCAATGTTAAAGTGTATTAAATCTCTCAGTGTTAAAATGTATTAAATCTCTTAGTGTTAGAATATATTAACTCTTAATATTGACCATTAAAAAAATATATATTTCAAACAAAAAGGGTTGTACATATAATTTCGTAACGACATTTGCAATAGAAAGGATTGTTAAAAAAAACAGCTTACATACATTTTTTGGAAACAATATTTTTTACTATTCTTTAAATATTAAGTATTGAAAAAATAGTAACTATTTAAGTGCTCCACCTTCCTGCGCTCAGAAGCGACGGAGCTATAAGGGTGACTTTGAAGAGCGTATAAAATATCGCATCGACACAACGAGCCAATAGCTGAACTAAGACTTATTGTGTAAGATTCCCGCCGGTCCATTTTTACTACGGGACTTTAAACGATCACAACATAATTTTATTGGTGGAAAGTTTATGGCAAAGTCCAACGTGTCTGTCTAGCTGAGTTTCGCATACATCAAGTTCTAACATTTTAAAGTACGGCAGCCTGAAAAAGCTGTTTTCAGCTATTTTCGAGGGCTTCGAAACAGTGTTTTTATGAACATGGTGTCTTGACAATGACGTTCCGCCCTGGTCCGAAGTGTATTTTCTTTCTGTACATTGGTACAAAGACCGCATGTAGAATAATTTAAAAAATAAATTATTCTCCGTATATAAACGCATTTGAAGAAGCGCTTGATAGGTGGCGCCCGTAAGTAAGTCATATCACTCCTCTAACCCACTGGTTATAAGGCCCCTGGCTCATAATAATAAAAATAGTAATGATAATAACAATAATAACGACAGTAATAATAATATTGTGGTTCCCCGAGAAAAGCCGCGGCCAAAGGCTGCCACGTTTCCTACATGCGAAAAATCCGAGACCGAACCCGCCGAGAATCGAACCTATATCGCCAAGGATGCGAGACGTCTAACCCTCGCTCATCGTTGCCGCTTGAACTCACAAATACTCTCTTCAAAATCAAGACTATTTCATGAGAATATAAAATAATGAACTTAAACACCCTTATCCATACCCTCGTGTGTATACTGTTTGTGCAATAATTATTTTTTAAGCTTAAACGAGAGCAGATGCCAGAAATCTGTTCGACAGTTTTGTTTATATATATATATATATATATCCTCGTGATAGGTAATTTTTTCAAGACAAGATATTACGCCGTATGAAATAAATAATAAATAAACAAATAATTAGTTAATTACATAATAATTAGCTCAATCCAAAGTACTGAAATGTCTTGTTGAAAAAAAAATTGGCAACATTGCGAAAACCCTTTTAAGCAAACTGCTAAAAAAGATTGTTGATATTTGGCCTTTATTTAAGTTCGAAAAATATTTTTAGCGAGGAAACTAGAAACAGAGGAGCATGTCCTCACGTGTGGATGGTGTAAGGCGGGCGACGAGGGCAAGGTCCGGGTAGCATGCTGGTGTTCTCGCGACGCTGTCGTAAATTAGGAGGCTCGGGGCGGGGCGTCTACCGCAGCTCTTCCTCCAGCCGGGGACGTCGTAAAAACCCCGAGCCGACTGCCTGGCGCGTTGTCGCCGCCGCTCAAATAAACTCCGGCCTCAGGTCTGTTTACTTAGCGCGAGGGTAGCTTTCTCTCCAGCCACCACTCCTCGCTGGCCCAGGCGGCAAGTTTCGCCGACCAGCCGGGTAAATACGTGCAACTATGTTGCTGTACCCGCCGCCCGTACAGTAAGTTCATACTTTTACAAATGAACTGTTGAAAAAAGTTGCTAGGAATACTTCCATTATTACTTTACCACTATGTAAGCAAATGAAAAAGCAATACGAAGAGATAAATAAATACATTTAATTTTTATTGTTACGCGTCCGCGAATCAGTGGCATCATTTCAGGTTTTTTTTTGGGAGGGGGTAGGGGGCAGGGGAAAGATTTTTTTTCGGCGACAGTGATTTTGTTGCATTTATTTTATTAATTAAGCATGCATAAATTAGAAACTTTAATAATAAAACTTCGCTTTTATGTGCATACGTTAGCATTATTTAAATAACAAAGTACACCACAAAAATATTATACTCTTATCATTCTAAATCCAGGGGGGAGGATTTGCCCCCTGCCCCCCTTAAATGACGCCCCTGCCGCGAATATGAAAATTGTTCGTAACAATTATGTTAAACGTGAGATAAACACATCTGTTATACGATAGTTAGAGGATGGTTGGGTTGGCTTTGATGTAGTAGAAATAGTTCTGTATATTATGAACAGCGGCTAAAGTATTGAAAATAGTTTAATGGAATATGTACATAGTGTGTTCATTTTCAGGAAATGAAATAAAATGAATATTTACATTTAGCATATATTACAATATTTTAGAGGTGACGTAGTTAGTGTTGGCGGATGAACAATGTACGTCGGCTTGCAGTGCAGCCGTCGGCCTGGCAATGTTATTGTTGACGTTTGGCGGAAGGACACATAGTTGGTGTGAAAATAGATCCAAGATAGAAGCAGGACTTCCAGAAAGTATCAAGTTACCGTACGGCGGTATTGCCCAGGCGGCAAGGACAGTCGATCAGCCGGGTAAATATGTGCAACAACGTTGCTGCACATTTCTATAGGTAGTTCGCGATTAAGTGAGCACTTTTGAAGACCAAAATGTGTACAAAAATCTTTAAAAATTTGGTTTAATGTGGCTTGCGATGTATACATATACACTTTTATTATTAATAAGGCAGCTTGGTTTACATTAAAACGTGGCAGGAAGCTGTAAAAATTCTCAAAATAAAATAGCAACTAGAGTTTAAAAAGTGCTCACTTGATTCCGAACCACATCTATAACTGTTTCTATTGCTTATGCGATATTTATTTTTTAAGTATAAACGAGAGCAGTTATTACAAATCTGTTCGGCTTTTTTGTTTTGTTTAAAATGATTTTCTGAGTAAAACGTAAATCTTTTAAGACAAGAAATCATAGTAACAGATATATAAATTTCGTTTGTTACATAATTAGCTACAGTTAGCATTTACTGTCTTGAAAACAATTGTCAACATGTTGAAAACAATTTTAAACAAAACTGCCGAACATATCCATGATATATGCGCTCATTTAAACCTAAACAATAATAATTGTTGTATAAACAGTAGAAATACTACGCTTTTCAAATGCTTTATGATGTGAGGGGGAAAGACCTTTTTTATATACTCTATTTCATATCAGTTTGTATAAATTTTACAGCAACTTATGGGCAATAATTTTCAGTATTTGGTGATTTGTTGCACATTGCAAGACATTTTTAGCTCTAAACTGAAGCTGAGATGTCCATTTCAGCATTTGAACTGCAAAGTTTGTCTTGTGCAGTGACACAAATAACAAAATATTACAAATTATTGCCCATAAGTAGTTGTCAAATTTATCCAGACTTATATGAAATGGAGTATATAAAACTATTCCACGTGTGCTTATCGCGCCAATGTACTAAAAGTAAACACTCTTATAACAAGGACGGACTGACATTGTTAAAACAACATGCTCATAAAAAAACACTGTTTCTAAGCCCTCCAACACGACTATAACCGACGATTTCAGACTACCATGCTTCAAAATGTACTATTAATTTATTTCTTTAATGACTTTCTTTGTGGCAAAGTATATCTTCTATCTTTTCTTAAACTTAACCACGCGAATACAAATAAAAAGCACATGCATAACTTAAGTAAAACTATAACTGCAGTTAATAATAAAATATAAAATTTATTTGACAGTATGAGTCAACAATTTAACTAGAAGAATTTAAATTTTCACGTGCTTTAATTATTTTAAAGAACAGTTAAGGTATGCAACTGCAACATAATGAAAACTAGTTATTAATATTTGCACACCCAAACTAGACAATATCCGATTTAAAAAATTAAAATTTTTAAGTGGGCTATCGAAATACTCAATTTTTCTAACAGACTTTCTACCAATAAAATTATACAGTAACCACTTGAAAGTCCCATAGCAAAAATTTATCCCTGTAGTTAAAATCATATTTAACCTGAATGCCTTCTACTTTCCGTTAGTTCATATTAAAAGGAAAGGTTAGTAGGTTTTACGTCTCGTCGACAGTGAGGTCATTAGAGATGACGACACACAACATAGTACAACGACAAAAACTGGGAGAGGAGTCGGTCATCGACTTTGTTAAGGAATCATCCCAGAATTCGTCCGTAACGATTTCGAGAAACAATGGAAAACCCGGAGACGGGGATCGAACTCGGGCCGTCCTTAATGAGAAACCAATGTGTTACCGTTGCGCCACCTCGCTCGGTCTTATATTACAAACGGCCAATTAAATTATGTGAGTAAGTGAGTGAGTGAGTGATAGATTTTAGTCAGCGTTTAACATCTTGGTATTTAGCGCCGGTAAGGGGCGACATAAGTTGAGAGTGAAGAGGCGCCCGAATCAAATGGTGAGGGAAATGGGAGATTCCCGAGGAAACCCGCCGACAAATAGCATCGTCCGGCGCGATTCCCACGTTCGAAAATTCGGGGAACGGCCTCGCCTGGACTCGAACATTATATTCAATGAGAACATTTACTTTGAAAGAAAGATTTCTTTTTTAAACTTAATCTGTTTACTACACTTTTACAAGACGTACCCAAAACTTAACATTTAAATAATCAGGTATCACGCACCATAATACATAATTGCCGTATTTAACCCCCCCCCCCCCCCCCCCT